>WEIU01016114.1:31757-42674 GCA_013389925.1 Aegithalos caudatus | reverse complement strand
TTTTTTTTTTTTTGTCATTCTATATGCTAGTGTAATATGATGTGAGATTCACATTTGTTGCTGTCACTTCTGGGCCACAGCAAGCTAAAATAATGTTCATCTGTTCATAAATCCAAGATTTTTTGAATTACAGTGAAGACTTGCATTTCATAATGCAGTATGATGCTTTATTATTCTGTTAACACTTCTATAGCAGTGAAGCACAAAGAGACATTGTATTTAAAAGGAGGGAGGACAGAATTTTGGCCTTTGTTAAAATCGAATGTTAATTTTAACTGAGTATAGCCACAGATTTTTCTAGTAAAATATAAGATTTCTTTATTTTATACAGAACAAAATAAATTCCAAAACCATAAAGATATCCACAAAGTAAGAAGCTTTCCCCTTTCTGCTCAACTTAGAGTCAAATTTTCATCTTAATTACATTGGCATAAACATTAAGTCTGGGAAATTCAGTGGATTTATACTAATGATAGATCAGAATCAGATCTTCAGCATATGATTCTGATTATCTGCAGGTTTGTTTCTAAGCACACTAAAAGGAGAAATCCATTGCAGCAGTTTCTGTTGACTGATGTCCTTGAATTACCCGTGCTGCAGGTTTAACTTGGACCCTGAGAAGAAGTGCACTGACAGCATGCTCTGGGAAGCACTGGAAATAGCACAGCTCAAGCACGTGGTGAAGGCACTACCTGGGGGCCTAGGTAATGAGACTTGTGTTTGAGAAGATTGTTTCCAGCATTCACAATATTCCTGTTTCACTCTTATTTATTAGAAGGGTGGTTGATGAAAAAAGAGCTTTTCAAGTTTGTGGAAGGGTGACAAAAAGTGCCTGCAGGCAGATGTCCAGTATCTGTATAATTCCTTTACCAACTGTACCTGAGGGGCAGAATCCTCTTTCTTTTCAAATTCTTTTCAAGTAAAATTATTTTATTTCAGTATGTCTTTCTTATGAAGCACTGAGGTTTATGGGTCTTGTGGATTCAAATAAGCAGTCAGCAAGTCAGGTGTAACCTAGAACACATTCTTTTGTATTTTCCAATAGTCATGTCCAAGGAGGAAGATTTCTAAAGCTTCAAAGTGTGAATCATTTGGCCATGCTGAAGAAAAAAATCACCAAACACCTAACAAAAACCAAACAAGAACTACCAATAAACCCCCTTAAAATTGTAGTTATACAGCACTAGGGTAAAGAAATGAGGGATGCTGGCTTGACTGGGGGTGCAGTGTCCTAGACTGCACATGTTTCAGAGAAACTCACTCTTGAACATCCTCAGCTACTTTGATGTCTATCAGATACAGAGCATACAGTGAGACAAAAGTACTGGTTGTACTGGAAATAACACTGGAAATAAGCAGGTAAAACTGTGTCAACAGCATCTGTAGGCCCAGGAAATATTACTTTATGCTGAAAGTGAGACACTGTTTTCCAAGTATATGCTCTATTCTGATCTGACTGTACTGATTTTGCTGTATCACTTCCAGATGCAATAGTCACAGAAGGGGGTGAAAACTTCAGCCAGGGCCAAAGGCAACTGTTCTGCCTGGCAAGGGCTTTTGTGAGGAAGACGAGCATCTTCATCATGGATGAAGCCACAGCATCTATTGACATGGCAACAGTGAGTTTGAAGTGCTTCTGATTTCTTTTCCTTGAGGGGGAGTCAACTGATATGTGGAAAAAAAAAAGTCGAAAGCAATTCTGCCTATTCTGTAATATACTTACACCATGTTTAGTGCAGACATATTTACAAGCCCAGGTTGTTGTGAGTCACTGCTAACAAATCTAAAGAGCTTTTAAACCATTTTACTAGGGATTGAATAGTTACTCCAGAACTGATTGCATCATGAAAATGAAGCGTGGTATTTTAATTGGCAGTGGGTGTTTCTAAAGTAAACAAAGCTCGGAAAGCTCAGCTGGGATGGTCAGTGAAGGGTGAATTGGCAAGTTTTCCCAGGATGGTTGGCAGGACAAGTCAGGAAGTTAGAAGGCTTGGAAGTAGAGTCAAGGAAATAAACACAGACACAGAAAAGACATACTGGATTATTGCACGACTTGCCTGGAATTTCTAGGCACATGTTTAAGCACTCAGTAATAGTTCAGTGACTGGGTTTTAGCCAAACAGAATAGTAAATTTTTTTAATCTGTTACGTTATTACAGGAAATATTTTGGTTTTCTTTCCACTGTAAGAACAGAATTGGAGGGGTATGTTAGAACAGCTACAATTTTTACTTCAGTAAAATGCTACTGTTTGAGCTTCAGTAAGGGAACTACAGTGCACACAGCCCAGTGAAAACACATTTTGAATTTTGATGCATCGAGGATAGAGTCCCTCCTTTGAAATACCTCTCCAAAGAGCAGCTAGTAGCAAAGGAAGGTGTCTCTGCTCGTGACACTTCCAGGCAGTTTGGAATGCAACGACACATCTCCTAAATAGCAAAGGATGAGTACTTGTTGAGTGAGAGCTATGTATGTTAAGGCCATCTTAAATATCATCTCCACTGTTAAATATGCCAGGTACAGCACAGTCCCTTGCTTGTCCCTGCCACCCCTTGGTGTTAGATGTCCCCATTGTGCTGGAACATTCCTGGCCTTGCAGTGGGTGAAGGATGTGCTGCAGAGGCGCCAGCACGGGCAGCCTGGCAGCACCCAGAGCTCACCCTGCATTTCCTCACTGTAAAACTGAGGCCAGGAGAGCAGGAGTTTGGGGCCAGAGCACAGCTCTGGTGTCTGCTGAACCCCGGAGGCAGTGGGAATGGCAGGAGAGACCAGGCTCTGGCTTAGTTCAGACATGTGGCTAATTTTTCACTTCTGCAATGGACAATAAATAACAGCATGGAATAGTCAGTGGTTACTTAAGCCTTCTTTGTGTCTGTGTCTACCATACAACTTGTGTTGTTTGAAAGGCACCAAATGTGTTTCCTTCCCCAGGAGAACATTCTCCAGAAGGTGGTCATGACGGCGTTTGCTGACCGTACCGTGGTTACGATAGCGGTAAGTGCATCCCTGCTGCCATCCTAATGCAAACTAGGATCAGAAATGCCCCAATAGGCACTTCTTGTCAGTGTTAATAAAAACAAAAGTGTTCATCAGGCCATTCATCTTTTTCTTTTTTAAGTGCTGTTTAAATGTAAGCTTTCTTTTCCATTTTTAAATTTTTTACTTAAATCCGTAAGAGTAGCTTCTTAAATGTGTTGCATGATGCTAAGTCAAATTACCTGTAAAGGTACATCATGTAAGTATGTAATCTAATCTCTCTATCTTCTGTTTCCCATTTTAAGCTAATTTAAAATATACTTTGCTCTGAAATATAAGCATAAGTTTCATCAAGATAAAATAATCATTTAACTAAGAACAAGTAAATACACATTTCAGGCAGATGAAATGAAGTCAGTATGCTTCCTTACATTTAAAAATTTAACAGAAGAAATCTATGCTCAGGAATCTCTGAGCATCATTTATTTTCACCTAGCAAATGTGTAATAGAAGACCTGATGTATCTTATGGTATCCATCTAATCTGTCATTATAAAGAGCAAAGCAATGATAACCATGACTTTTCCTGATTTTTCTACATAAAAATTCAGATTTGCACTGTATTCTGCATTTATGTATCTTTTTCAGTTTGTTTGGAGACAGGCTGAAAAAGCTTTATTTTTCTTTTACTCCCTTGGTTTTAAACTGCACAGTTCAAACAAACAACATCTTGGAATAAACTTTGAATGTTTTTGTTTACTTGCAATTGTAAATGTGGTTTACAGCAGGTGGGTTTTAATTCATAACATTCTGTAGTAGAAACATAACATAGGGTGTTTGGTGGCATGGGTAGTGGTTCTGGGGTTTTGGGTTTTTTGGGGTTTTTAGGTGTATTTTTGTTTTGTGTTGGTTTTAGTGGTTTTTGNTTTTTTGGGGTTTTTTTTTTTTTTTTTTTTTTTTTTTTTTTTTTGTTTGTTTGTTTGGTTTTTTTGTTTTTGTTTTTGTTTTTGTTTTTTTGTTGGTTTGTTAGTTTGTTTCCCAGAAAAAGCCATATATTTCTAATTTCCCTTTAGGAAGAATAGTAATAGTTGGAGTTATAATACTGGCTCTCTATCATCTTCTATGTTACTCACAGTTACCAGGGTGGCAGCACTGATTGTGTCACACTGAAAGAGATCAGACAAGGGCAGCAAATTCAACTGGAATTTGATATTTCAGTCCCCTGCCCCTGTCTGTGGATTGGATAAATGTCATAGAAACTGCAGAAGATATGAGATTTGTAGATGCCATCAGTGATTATTTCATGGAAAAACTGGCTAGCAAAGCCAGAGAAGGAAATACAAGAGTTGTTTTGATACTGAGGATGCCCAAGACTTGATTAGGAACCTTATGGGTGAAGAGCAACTGTGTAACAGCAACCAATAATATTCTGAGATTGAATGTCCCTGCAGGAATAATGCAGATCCAAAAAATCCCATGCAGTTACAGTTAACATTAAATAGTGGAATTCTGTCAATATGAAGAGGCTTGCAAAAAAACTAACCCAAAAATAAATGGGGGGGGGAAGCTAAAAGAAGCAGCAAAGGAGATTGAGTATGCCAGGGATTATGGAAATTACTGAAGCATTTTATTTAAAAAGAAGATGAAAACAATGCATGCTATTTATTTAGGTAATGCTTGAGTTAGGATAGAAAAATGTGGTATAGATAAAGAAATAAAAAAGATGATTAGAAACAAGAAGGCTGAACTCAAAGTCCATAGTTCACACATACCTTGAAGTATTGTGTGCAGTTCCAATGTCCTTATGCCCAGAACAACACATTACAACTGAAAAAAGTTGAGAAGCACAGGATGATTTTGGAGGTGTTGGATTTGCTCCTGGAGGGGAGCAGCTGAGCAGCCTGGGGCTCTTCTGTCTGGAAGGAGGACAATGTAAGGATGTGCCAGAGGTCTGCAAGGCCACCAGGCAAGGGGCAGCAGAGGAAACTGAGCAACACCACCCAGAGCATACAAAAGGAGGGAGTACTTGTTCATATAGTGGGGAGGAAATATGGAAAAATCTTTTCCAAAGGATAGGGATGGAAAATGATTGTGAAAGCTCAAGAGAAGACATGGCCCATGTCTTGTAAAAGTTCCTAGGTCAGCTTTCTAAATAGACAAACCACAGCAAGCTCAGGAACCACCCCAAACCCAGATGTAATCCAGGACTGGGAGAATTCCCAACTTCCCACAGGCAGTTCCCCACTCAGTTGCCCAGTTCCTACTCTGCCTGGCTGCCTTCTTTTGGCTGCACTTGGTAGCAGGACTCGGGCCTGGAGACATTAAAAAGGAACTTGTAGAACTCTCCATATTCACACAAGTACCTGTGTATTTTTTAGGTGCCTCAGTATCCACCTGGCTCTTGGTCTGTATATTTATCTGCAGTATTTAGGATAAAAGTGTAGGATAAGTAGCCTTAATCAAACTTGAACTTCATAAGAAAATTAAATTGTGGAAGTCTGTTTTATCCTGGAATTTAGTGAATAGAGAGATAGGCTGACCTGGCATTTTGTTTATTTGTTTTTCAGCACCGTGTGCACACGATCCTCAATTCAGATTTGGTTATTGTAATGAAGAGAGGGGTTATTTTGGAATATGACAAGCCTGAGGTTCTGCTAGAACAAGAAGACAGTGTCTTTGCTTCTTTTGTACAAGCAGATAAGTAATAAAAAATAAATAAAGCATTTTAGAATACAATTTTATTATTTTCTAAAAATGTAAGATACCTGTAAATAAATATTATTTCATAATAAATTGAGCTTTTCCTTTTTTAATAAAATGAGCCATTTTTTCCATCTGAAGCATTAATGAATTACCTGTGTACTTTACTTTTTTTGTATACTACGTTTCTTTTTATTTGCTGCCAAAGAATTATGAAATATAGTTGAAAAAAACTACATGGGTGAACTACAACAGGATACACATCAAACAAACTTAACCAGCATGGAGTTTTTATGTACCTCTCAGAACCCCATCATTTATTAACATGTTATTTTTTATGTGTCATAGCCCTACTGTAGATAATGTTCATGACTGACTAAATGCAGAAAGAAAAATTATATACCAAAGGTATCTCTCAAAATCTTGTATCTCTTTCAATCAAATTACTCTGTAAAGCTTTAATATCTAAATATAAAATCTATAAAACATTTTTTATACTGTGGTTTATTGATAGTGCTTGAGTTGTGCCTTAGACTCTCTTTTAATACTTTCTAGTAATGAATCACAATCTGATTCCATCTTTCTGCCCACTGAATACTATTACACTGATTCCAAGCAGGATGGAGGCAGACTCCCTCCCAAACTGTGAAGAAGCAGAGAGGAGACAGACTGTGATAAGAGTATCAGTGTTTAATGTACACTGTTTCCAGACCAGTGCAGATGTACCAATTCATCTGGAAATTATCCCTCCAAGACTGATAAATAAACAGCATTAAACCTTTTACTGCAGCTCAGGGCCACGAGAGCTTGACTCATCATCTCCTGGTTTCATATATTTCACCCACTGTTGTGCTGTCTCTAGATTTACTGTGACCCTTACCAATAAATTCTGTACACTCAAGAAAACTTTTAACCACTGAAATTATCCTCATTTAGCTAGACAGCTACTTCTCCTTACCCTATGAAAGCCATTCCATGATTTTTTCATTAATAGAGGGTTAGAATGCCAATAACCCAATAGAAGGCTACAATGACTTTTTCACTTATTCTTTCTACAGCAGGTTTGCCTTTACATCCATTTTTTGTTTTGTTACTTCCCCTATTTGAAGGATTTCTAGTGTTTAGGAGAGCTCTTTATCTTTTGGGGTTTTTTTCCTCTCTCTTTAGCCTGCTCAATTAGTTTGGAAGCTGTTTTTAATAGCTGTATTTTCTAGAAAAAGACACCTCAGTGTTCTCATGGGATATGTGATATTTTAAGGCATTACTTCTAGCACTGCAGCAGAGAGCCAGGGAACATGAAGAACTGTCCTTGCTGCTTCTGTTACCAGTTCCAGAGCAGAGTATTTGCAGCATATCCCTGCTGTTATTTGGGCACTAAGGAAGGGCAGGTAAGTGGCACCAGAGGAAGTGTAGAATGACCAGTGGTAAAAGTCAGGAGGTGGGGTATGGTTATGCAGAGGAAAGGCATGAGCTCTGTCATTGCCTGCTACCCTTGGAGAGAGAAAAGGGTAGTTGGGAGCTTTCTCCTCCTCCAGGGAATTGTCTGCTGGGCAGTGTCCAAGAAACAATGGCTGCAGAACTGTGTTGGTGTGTTTTCACCCTGGAATGCCAGGCTTCTACTGGGGCTGAGAGAGGAGAAGTGGGAGCAGAAGGGCACAGAGCAGGTTTCTGCTACAGCTACTGGGCATGCTGTCTCCTGGCTTCCCATTACTGGTCTAAAGCAGGATCTCATCCTGTAAAGACTTAGGAAAACTACTCTGCAGCACACCTTAAACTCATGCTGCAGAGGCTCTGCAGCCATCTGTGGAGCTCTGGGAGATCTAATGGTAAGGGAGAGATGCAGAGAAGTGAGGTTTCATGTGCTTTTAATTAAGTGCCTGGGCTTTGACACTGCAATTTGGACTCACTCCTATTCCACAAGCTTCTCCCAACCTTACCCAGAAGGGAGTGCAGGGGAGGGAAAGGACACAGCATATTGCTAAGGAGGCTGTACTTTGTCTTGCAGTATTAAGGAATTAGGACTCAAAAGTGCAAGTGTCATACATTGCCCTTTTAAATGTGGCTTGTATTTCCCAAAGTAGCATTGCAGGAGGTGAGTTCATTCATATCCAGCAATTCCTTATCTTTTTAATGGTACCACACTGCTGAATCAACAGGGAGGCTCTCAGCTGCCACTCAGACAGGACATTCCACATGGTCTTGTTTATATGGGGCCAGGGAGTTCCTGCCCTTAGCTCCAAAGGATTCATAGTCTCACCAGTGACCAGAACCAGTACCCAAGAACATTATTCTGTGGTGTGAGGCTTGCTGACATTTACCCAAATCAATAAACCTTGTTGCCACAAGAGAGGCAGCCCAGGAGCCACTACTAAACCAAGCTCACAAATATTTGTATGGCAGTGAGGCATCACTAAGCAGAGGGCTGTACTGCTCTGGCTGCAAGGCAGTGCAAGCCAAGGCCAAACTTCCAGTTTTCCTGAAGGACAGGACTTGTCTGAGTCCCACAGGTCTTAGGGGATAGGCTGCCCATGGAGGTGCAGCCAGAGGGTTTTTGTTGCTTTGTATAAATGCTTCCACTATACCAAAAATGTTATAGGCTTTACTCCCTTGTCTTAGAGTGGCCAGGAAGCACAGCATGGCTGCTTCATCAGCCCTCCTCCCAGTTCTGCCTCCCCTTGTGGCTTTGCATAACCAACTCTGATCTCTTTTCTTCTGCCTACCTACTGCAAGGTGATTTGTGAGGCTTCATTTCTGTCTGACTAACACTGCGAAGCCATTGAAGCTTTACTCAGCTTCTCAAGGCAGAGTAATAACATGGCAACAACTAAATTTTAATTTGACAGTTATCATAAGATCTTGTTTGATAGCCATTAAAATTAGAATAAATTGGGAGGGGGGGAGCAATTTGGAAGCGTAAAACCAATTTTGTGGGTGGAAGAACTTACCCCTCGTGATTCAATACTAGAGAGTGGGGTTGTTCATTCCTGTGAGCCCATTTTTTTTTCAGCAGCTCTTAACACAACTATGTTGGCTCACTCAGAGGATCTGTCACTTTTTTCTTTTAAGTATCTGTCACTTGATCCATAAAGACAGCTCTAGAAATTCTTCAGCAGAAGCCATTTGCTTTGCTATCCCATCTCAGACCCTAAGTGCTCGGAGATGAAGAAAAAGAAGTGGCAAATGACAGTCCTGTTACAGAAGGGGAAACAAGGAAGCACTGTTTTAGAGAGTTCAGGATTCCTAAAGGCAGCATGGTGAGTGTGTTCATAAAGCACCCCTCCCTGGGTCGTTCCTAGCACCAGGAGATGCAGCAATTCACTCTTCCTGTAAAACCCTCTCCCCCGATAGGTTTTTATCCATTCCACATTTATGGAGGTACCGCCCTCTGGAGGAAAAGATACAGAATAAAGACCACGGCTGGAAAAGAGGAAAAACGGCACCGAAGTCAGGACTGCCTCTTGAATCCTATGTCCGTATCTGCAAGGGTGTAAAATGCTGCCCGTGAGTTGCCTGGTGTTGTACATTCTGTTTATGCTCACTGAAAAATGCTGGAAGTAGGAGCAGCCATCATCTGCAGAACTACACATCTGACAAGTAAAACTTCAACTCACTGCATCCTTTTAGGTTATGGGTCTTCTTTTTTTTTTTATATGTTTAGGAAGAAAAATGGGTAAAAAAAAAAAAACAACAAAAAACAAAAAACAACAACAACAAAAAAAACCCACCTTTTCCTTTTTTAAAATTACATTGTTATATAAACCATGTAGTTAACAAACTAAAAGTGTAGGTGCAGGTGACATTCACACCAAGGACACAAAAAGATCTAGGAGACAAAGAGATGTAGAGAAATGGGGAACACCTTTGGCTAAGCTCAGTGGCCTGACAGCCACGTGCCACATTGCCACATGTTGCTATTTTGGCTTTATTTATCAAAGCAGCAAGAAAGGCGAACCAGAGTGGGAAACTGACCCTTCCAAAAGGAATTGATGTGTGCACAGACATGCCACTATACATACATTAAAACAAATAGTCTAAAGTAATAGTAAACATTTAATTGCAAGACCTTTAATGACTGGTCAGAAAGCTCAGAGTGATTACTTCAAACTACTATTCCAAAATCTCTAGGTGTGCTGCTTTAAGTAGCTGTGGTGAAAGTTAATTTCAACCCCAGCTGGCTGATTTCCAGATATCAACTGGACAATTGCCTTGCCCAAGGAATCAGTGCCAAGAGCTGTTTACGGTGTGTACCAAAGCACTTGGAGCCAAAACTAAAGGGAAAGTCCATGGACACATGTCATGCAATTAGAAAATAAATAATCACAAATCCATTCTTACTAAAGAAAAAGCTTTTGTCCAGAATACCCTGGGATGCTGTAGCAACTCCACAGCGTTAGTATCTAAACAGAAATAGAAACAAAATATTGAAACCAGAAGAAGTAAACACATCAATGAGAATACTGCTGTTTACACAGCCACAAAGCCACATCAGAACATTCTTAAATAATGCATCTTGTCAGGAGGATACATCCTCATAGGCATGCCCATGTATGTATTTATACCTACAGAGACATCCCAGTGTCCCTAACAGGTTCTAGCTTCCTGCCTGCCTTTGTTGCCTTTCCGAGGATTTTGATGCCTGTCTGGAAGTTCATGTCACTGGGGGTTAACACTTTGCAGCCAGATTTTTTTTTTAATTTTTTTTTTCCGACTTTTGCTGCTGTTTGAACTGTAGACATTTTCATGAGCAGCCACAGCTCATATCATTTCATGGTCTCCTCTCTGCAGAAGAAAAAAAAAAAAAATCCTTGTTTATTCTAACTAACTCTGGCGAATTTTTAAGTGGGATTGAGCCCGTTTAGATCCAGGTCTCTGTTTAGCCATGACATCCTCGAATTCAGCTTCTTCAAGCAAATTTCCTGCCACTGTCTGCCTGATTTATCAGATGAATGCTTTCCTCCTACTTACCGAAAGACAGGCAGGTGAATTTCAGTGTATATACATATACACATATATATACATATATATATATATATTTGTTTTATTGTTATAGTTATTATTTCACTTTTATATTACCATTATTGTTGTTGTTACTATTATTATCAATGTCATCATCAGTATTATTACAAATTCCTTTTTTGAAATTGACCTCTGCCTTACTCCCTTTCCCCCCTTCCCCCTCCCCCAATTTCACGGAATAATCACCCGACATGAAGCCACGGCATCACCATCTGCTAGTAGAGACA
>WEIU01016114.1:1185-31679 GCA_013389925.1 Aegithalos caudatus | reverse complement strand
GGGAGAGGCGGGCGCGCTTCGTGGGCAAGAACGGCGCCTGCAACGTGGCCCATAAGAACATCCGCGAGCAGGGGCGCTTCCTGCAGGATGTCTTCACCACCCTGGTGGACCTCAAGTGGCCGCACACGCTGCTCATCTTCACCATGTCCTTCCTGTGCAGCTGGCTGCTCTTCGGCATGGTCTGGTGGCTCATCGCCTTCGCCCACGGGGACCTGGACCACAGCACCCGGCTCCAGCGGGACCCCGCCGAGGGAGCGGCGGGCTCCGCGGCCGGCTTCGTGCCCTGCGTGACCAGCATCCACTCCTTCACCTCCGCCTTCCTCTTCTCCATCGAGGTGCAGGTCGCCATCGGCTTCGGGGGCCGCATGGTGACCGAGGAGTGCCCGGCCGCCATCCTGGTGCTGATCGTGCAGAACATCGTGGGGCTGGTGATCAACGCCATCATGCTGGGCTGCATCTTCATGAAGACGTCGCAGGCGCACCGCCGGGCCGAGACCCTCATCTTCAGCAAGCACGCCGTCATCGCCCTGCGGGAGGGCCGGCTGTGCTTCATGCTGCGCGTGGGAGACCTCCGCAAGAGCATGATCATCAGTGCCACCATCCGCATGCAGGTGGTGAAGAAGACCGCCAGCCTGGAGGGGGAGGTGGTGCCCCTCAACCAGATCGACATCCAGATGGAGAATCCCGTGGGGGGCAACAGCATCTTCCTGGTGTCCCCGCTCATCATCTACCACGTGATAGACAAGAACAGCCCCCTCTACGACATCTCCCCCATGAACCTTCACCACCACGAGGACCTGGAGATCATCGTCATCTTGGAAGGGGTGGTGGAGACCACCGGCATCACCACCCAGGCCAGGACCTCCTACCTGGCGGACGAAATCCTCTGGGGCCAGAGGTTCGTGCCCATCGTGGCGGAGGAAGATGGGCGGTACTCGGTGGACTACTCGAAATTTGGCAACACGGTGAAAGTGCCCACCCCCTCGTGCACTGCCAGGCAGCTGGAGGAGGACAAGAGCATCATGGACACCATGCCACTGTCCCCCAAAGGCACAATTAGGAAGAGGTCTGTCAAGCTAAAGCCCAAGTTTACCATAAGCGAAGAGCCTTCCTGATGCCTTCTGACTGGGAAGCTCTGTTTTAGGGCTTTGTGTCTGAAAGATCTCGTGAACTCAAAACACTGAGGTGGCCTCTTACTTTTTTTTTTTTTTTTTTAATTCAGGTTGGTAGCACAAGGTATGTTCTGGTGTTATTTATTGTGGGGAAATCTAAAGCTAATTATATTTTTTTAAAGGTGTGAGAGATTTCAAGCAGAACTGGGAGTAGGGAAAATCATGGTCTGCAGCTTTAAATTTCAATTCAGACTATTTAATCGCACGATCATTCTGCGTTGATTCAACTGCAGGTAATGACACATTTTCTCAAAAATTAAATGTATATTTATCCTCAGAGATTGCAGTTTTTAGGGTCTTGCGGTGTTCGCAAGTCCGTAGTTTTTAACTGGTGGTTTTTTTTTCCTAACTTGAACAATCGATATAGCAAAATAAAATATTAATAATTAATAAAGTAGGCTGGATTTAAATGATAAAAACAGGGTCAGGCAATGACACAAGACCGGATCTGGAAGTGTATCTATATTATACTGTACGTCTCAAAAGAAATTAACTGCTGGATTTGCATCATCCATATTGTGTTGTATGGAGCCACTCCTACCACATGCAGTATGAAATGTATTTGAGTATTTACTTTTGTTTATTTTAAAAGCCTTTACACTTCCAAAATAAACCGTTCAGGAATACCTTTTTGTACTGTACATTTCTGAGAGTAAGCAATGCTTTGCCTTTCAAAGGAGTAGCAGATAATGTGTAGTTGAAATTAATTATAAATAGGAAAAATCTGCATTTTAATTTTAAAATGAAGAGAAGCAACATTCCCTCTCTCCAAGCCACATGGCAATAGGATATTCAGTACAAAAATTAACCTCTCCCTTGGGTCACCGTGAATTCTGCTAGATAATCAGGGAATAAAAATAGAATNGGGAGAGGCGGGCGCGCTTCGTGGGCAAGAACGGCGCCTGCAACGTGGCCCATAAGAACATCCGCGAGCAGGGGCGCTTCCTGCAGGATGTCTTCACCACCCTGGTGGACCTCAAGTGGCCGCACACGCTGCTCATCTTCACCATGTCCTTCCTGTGCAGCTGGCTGCTCTTCGGCATGGTCTGGTGGCTCATCGCCTTCGCCCACGGGGACCTGGACCACAGCACCCGGCTCCAGCGGGACCCCGCCGAGGGAGCGGCGGGCTCCGCGGCCGGCTTCGTGCCCTGCGTGACCAGCATCCACTCCTTCACCTCCGCCTTCCTCTTCTCCATCGAGGTGCAGGTGACCATCGGCTTCGGGGGCCGCATGGTGACCGAGGAGTGCCCGGCCGCCATCCTGGTGCTGATCGTGCAGAACATCGTGGGGCTGGTGATCAACGCCATCATGCTGGGCTGCATCTTCATGAAGACGTCGCAGGCGCACCGCCGGGCCGAGACCCTCATCTTCAGCAAGCACGCCGTCATCGCCCTGCGGGAGGGCCGGCTGTGCTTCATGCTGCGCGTGGGAGACCTCCGCAAGAGCATGATCATCAGTGCCACCATCCGCATGCAGGTGGTGAAGAAGACCGCCAGCCTGGAGGGGGAGGTGGTGCCCCTCAACCAGATCGACATCCAGATGGAGAATCCCGTGGGGGGCAACAGCATCTTCCTGGTGTCCCCGCTCATCATCTACCACGTGATAGACAAGAACAGCCCCCTCTACGACATCTCCCCCATGAACCTTCACCACCACGAGGACCTGGAGATCATCGTCATCTTGGAAGGGGTGGTGGAGACCACCGGCATCACCACCCAGGCCAGGACCTCCTACCTGGCGGACGAAATCCTCTGGGGCCAGAGGTTCGTGCCCATCGTGGCGGAGGAAGATGGGCGGTACTCGGTGGACTACTCGAAATTTGGCAACACGGTGAAAGTGCCCACCCCCTCGTGCACTGCCAGGCAGCTGGAGGAGGACAAGAGCATCATGGACACCATGCCACTGTCCCCCAAAGGCACAATTAGGAAGAGGTCTGTCAAGCTAAAGCCCAAGTTTACCATAAGCGAAGAGCCTTCCTGATGCCTTCTGACTGGGAAGCTCTGTTTTAGGGCTTTGTGTCTGAAAGATCTCGTGAACTCAAAACACTGAGGTGGCCTCTTACTTTTTTTTTTTTTTTTTTAATTCAGGTTGGTAGCACAAGGTATGTTCTGGTGTTATTTATTGTGGGGAAATCTAAAGCTAATTATATTTTTTTAAAGGTGTGAGAGATTTCAAGCAGAACTGGGAGTAGGGAAAATCATGGTCTGCAGCTTTAAATTTCAATTCAGACTATTTAATCGCACGATCATTCTGCGTTGATTCAACTGCAGGTAATGACACATTTTCTCAAAAATTAAATGTATATTTATCCTCAGAGATTGCAGTTTTTAGGGTCTTGCGGTGTTCGCAAGTCCGTAGTTTTTAACTGGTGGTTTTTTTTTCCTAACTTGAACAATCGATATAGCAAAATAAAATATTAATAATTAATAAAGTAGGCTGGATTTAAATGATAAAAACAGGGTCAGGCAATGACACAAGACCGGATCTGGAAGTGTATCTATATTATACTGTACGTCTCAAAAGAAATTAACTGCTGGATTTGCATCATCCATATTGTGTTGTATGGAGCCACTCCTACCACATGCAGTATGAAATGTATTTGAGTATTTACTTTTGTTTATTTTAAAAGCCTTTACACTTCCAAAATAAACCGTTCAGGAATACCTTTTTGTACTGTACATTTCTGAGAGTAAGCAATGCTTTGCCTTTCAAAGGAGTAGCAGATAATGTGTAGTTGAAATTAATTATAAATAGGAAAAATCTGCATTTTAATTTTAAAATGAAGAGAAGCAACATTCCCTCTCTCCAAGCCACATGGCAATAGGATATTCAGTACAAAAATTAACCTCTCCCTTGGGTCACCGTGAATTCTGCTAGATAATCAGGGAATAAAAATAGAATTACATATTTTGAATGAAAGGACAGTGCTGAATGTTGAAAATCTACCTGCCTGCAGTAGGGAAAACGTTTTACTCCTTTCCCTTTTGTAAAAGAAGCCAAGCTTGTTTTGTGCTTAGGGGAAGGAGGGGTGTATAACAGCGTGGTCACTTCTGGGATGCTGTGTCAAAAACATGAGTGCTGCTGAGGAAACAATTCCCTTTCCAATCCCGTGCTGACCTCCCTGTGCAGCTGGTGCCTGCCTTGGTTTTCAGCTGAATCCAAGATCTGTCATTTGCCAGCAAACATGAAGGAGCCATGTTCACTCTCTCGGTCCCACAGTGACAACAGGAACAATTCCCCTTCTCCCACTCCTGCAAATCCACTCTCTGGGGATCCTGATAACAACAGCAGGTTTATTTCTACACAGGGTTATTAGGAGATGGCACCAGGATTAGCTACAGAGCAAACTGCCACCCAGGGGAAAAAAAAAATATATATATATATATAATGTCCATATAAAACCTAAAGAAGCATCACAGAACTGATCCCACACCTGGTTGCATAGGCTGTGCAGGGAGGCACCAACTTACTTGAAGCATAATTATTCAAGGAGGGTGTAGTATCAAGTCTTGTGTGTTCTGTAGTTCACAACAGACCTCAGATCGTTTGTGTTGGTAATAATATGGCAAATTTCTGATGCCTTGTCAGTGTAAGGATATGACAAACTCATTCAAAAGGGTAAGAAAACTTCCATAGTGACTATGGAATATTTTCAGGCATCTGTAATAAAATAATCAATGTTTGGGTGAAATCAAGTATTGGGTTAAAATGAAAAAAATATTTGTTATGTTTTTGCTGTTTATGTGTTTCAGTTTTATGAAGCATTATCAAACTGCCAGTTACAGGAATAAATTCCTCCACAGTTTCCAAATCCCCAGTACACCTATAATATTCTGTGAACAGCTCTGAAAATGTGAAATGAGTTTCACAACAAAACGACAGTAAAACTAGCATTAACAAGTAGTCAGCAAAGAGAATTTGGAAAGGCACATTTTATATTTGTAATCAACCCCCCCTGTTTTTTAAAATAGGGCATGACTAAATGCCTTACATGATTAAATTTCTTCTGTAGCACTGAGTTGATTTGTCACATCATTTTCTGGCTTTCCCTTTTTTGCTGCCCCTGTTCCATCTCCCATTGCCTGTCAGAGGCCACGTACAGTAGAGCTCCCTGCATTTCCCAGTCACCTTTGTTCTTTTGAAAGTTCCTTGTTCTTTATCACTTGCCACAAAATCACTGCTCTGTTCTCACAAGAGTCTTACACAAAATATTAGTTGGCTTTCCAGTGACTTGAAATCTTTGGCCTCTCCATAGGTGTCCTTAGTGCCTTGTCTCAATGTGTAAGATGCACCTTAAGGTTCTCCCATAAAACTGTTCCAGCTCTGGCTGCGTTGTGAAGCTCTGCTCAAGATTTGACCTAAATGTGAAGCAGTTTCAGCAGCAATACCATGCAACTATTTTCAGGAACTGATGCAAGCTTCTTTTTGCCTCGGGGAAATCTGTGAAGCTGAGAGGTGGAAAATTCTCTTTGTTCCCTGTGAGATGGGAGGGGAAAGATGGGAAGAAACAGCTTCTGTTCACTGGGCTGTTGTCAGGACCATCTTTTATGTCACTTCTTTTTCAAAAATCTGCCTGATTTTTCTGAAACCTTGCAAAAAAGAAGCATCATAATATTAGGAGGAAGGCAGGGTTTGTGCTGTTAAAATCACCATAGTGAATTATTTGATTCAAAGTGCTGGTGATTTTGAATCTCAGGCTTACAGTGGTATAAAATCTTTTCTGTTCTTTCTTGAAATATTCAGAAGCATTTTGGGGGCAGAGCGAGGAAGAATGAGTGTATTTATTTTGCACTAAGGATATTGCCTCTTTTTGGGAATCCTTTCATTTTGTCATTTATGAAGTATTTGGGAACACAGGTGTCTGAAATGGTCCCTAAAGTTGTCCTTGTGCTGACCACCCCCATTCTCCGTGGGAAGGCTCTGAAGAAGGCGTTGGTGCTATCATTTGGCCCAGAGAAGTCCTCATTCTCAGCAGTGAGCAAACGCTGTGTTTTCCATAGTTGAACTCAGAAGTGAGTGGGCTTTTGAACTTCATTTCTCAGCCTACATCTGCTTTTTGGTAGGTGGGATCACAGTTTGGATCCTGCTGAGCAGCCAGGGAGAGCTGTGGCTCCCACGTGTCCTCGGCACAGAAAGGGGCGTGAGGGGAGCTGGAGCTGCATCACCTGCTCAGGGCTTGCCCTGGCTGAGGTGTGCACATGGATACAAGTAGGAAGCCCAGTGATGAGTTTTGGCTGTGGCAGAAGCAACTGAGTCCACGGAATTACCTTTTGTGTGCTTCAGGAAACCATTATCAGTTTGTACTGACAAGTTCACACTGTGCAGTGCTTTTGAGTTGGAGTTTGTGGAGCTGCTTGGATGGAGAGAAGGATCACAGAGCTGGTTAATCAGAAAGGGAGACTGCAGAACACTTACATGCTATGGTTTTAAAATACTTGTAGTGACTGCTGGTGAGCCACTGGGCATCTCAGTTCATGTTGCATTTCCTATTGAAATCAAAACATACGTATGCAAAATTAGATTATCACAAGGTCCGACTTCCTCTCTTTATCCCTCAAGGCACACGATAAGTACAATGTTACAGCAGTGTACTTCGGCAGGACATGTCCCTAGAAAATGGATGTGAGCCAGAAGGGAACTTAAGAGATGGCATTATAGGGGAAAAGAGAGTCAGGGATACAAAATAAATACATTTGAAATCCAAAAGTTGCACAGTGTGAAGACAATGTCAAGCAGTAATAAGCTATTTTATTTTGAAGCACCAGCAAAGGTGTGACGATGCTGTGATGAGAGATCAGAGCCCTGAAAAGCAGATAAGAGAGGCTGGAATGAGAGTCTTTAACAAGGCCAAGGTCTACATGCTAGCATAGATTAGCAACAGGGTCAATGTCAAAATTCAGGCTGCCCTGTAAAGGGAGACAGCATTGCTCAATCCAGTGGGTAAATATTGCTGCTTGTTGAGCAAGGTATGTGTCACAAGAGAGCCCTGTTGGAAGCTAGGAGGACTTGTTGGGGTCTGACCCTTGTGGTTATTTATGTATTAGTAGTTAATAATATCAAACTAGCAAGTAATTAACCGTTCTTTGAAAATGAATTTGTTTCTTCACGTTTTCCTTCCTTTCCCACTCTTTGTACCTCAGTCCCTGTCGAAGGTAATTATTGTAGGTGTGCTAGCACAGATTGTTTTGATTTGGGGCAAAGCACAAGCCTTGTTATTCCCCACATGTTTTGGTGAATAAACCACAAAATTGAAATAGATACTAGAAACCCAAAACCTGTGAAGTTGCTAAGCTTGCACCTTTCAAGTGATTACTTGTACGAAGCATGGAAATACCTATTCCTAGGAACAGGATATTGATTTATGCTCCTTGTTCATTTTGCAGGTCTGAGTGGAAGGGGAAGAGTTTTAAGTCCTCAGAATAGGGATAAGGAGAATAGGTTAAGTTCAAAATCACTGCATTTAAGGCTCCCTGGTTACACCTTTTCCCTCTCCCTGTGCTCAGTGTCGTACTGGCATTCCCACTAAAAATGGGCAGGATAAGTGCTCTTTGCAGGGCATGCTTTCATGTGGAACTTCATTCATCCTGGGCCAGCTGCCCCATTCCAAGGTGGACATCTCCAACCCAGCAGATCTGATCCAAGCATCCTGGGAGGCAGCAGAAAAATCCCCACCCATGTCAGTGTATTTTTGGATCCACGGACATCATCTGCCAACCTGCTGGAAGCACATGGTGCAGCAGAGAGAGGGATTTTCTCCTCCCTGAAGCCCTTACTTGGGCAGAGGTGCTGCTGGAGGTGAGGAGAGCCTTGTGGAAGGAGGCCTGGGGAGCTGGAGCCGGATATTACAGGGACACGTGCTCGGCGTGGCTGGGGACTGCCTGACTGCCTGTAACCAGTGACTCAGTGCACTATTTTTGATTCAGCAAGGGGAGAGAGATACGTGATACAAACCTCCACACCCCACGAAGGAGAACTATTAAAAGAGCAGAAGACATTCTTGAGAGGCTGCAGATACTGCTCTGTCCTGCTCTGAGCACTGCGGGGTGCCTGCAGAATATGCTGCATGTTCTGGCTTATTCTCCTGTTTTAGTTTATAGCCTGACTTTAATGAGTTACCACAGGGCAATGACTCAGTTTAAACAGAATTTTCAAAAATCAGAACCTGCAGCCCCTCTCTGCCACTTGCCTCTCTTGACCTTTGTTCCTGCCTCACTCAGGAGTTTAAATGCAGATGACAGCCCCCTGTGAGGTTTCCTAAGCAGCCCCCTCACTGCAGAGCTGGGCAGCATTAAATGGCAATGCCACCACAACTGGAGGGGGCCTAGGGGGACATCATGACAGCAGCCCCACAGAGAAACTCGTCCCCTCTTCCCTTCCCTCACTGGGAGTAGGGCTGCCACCCTTTTCCTGCACTGGGTGTTCCTTTTTCATTCACTGTTTTAAGTGGCCAATATGTGCTTATGAGTTTTGCCTTTGCTCTCTGCCCATGAGGTACAGCATATAAATACTATTATTGTTGTTATATTCACAATAACATAACTCCACTGAGTGGAGTTAAAACACGGAAATTGACAGTGAGCATCAGTGCCAGCAACAGGAACCCTTAACTTCAATGAACTTCAGCTCCCATTTTAAATCCTGGGCCTTCAAATCCACAAAAGATTGCCAGGGAGTTCATTAGCATCAGGATTTCCCTCTTAGAGCTGGGCATTATTAGGTTAATGGAGTGGGCAGCTGACTCAAATAGCCTCTGATGGGCCCTTTGCTGTAGTAGTGATGATGTTTTCCAGCTTCAGCATCTCCTGGGAACTTGTTCCTCTTCCTTGTGAGTAAAAATCTTACCTTTTTTTTTTTTCCCCCTCAAGCTTGAGAGACTATGGCCCTCATGCATGTTGTGTAATTCTTTTTGCCAAGGCATTTGACTTTGTTGAATGTTCACATCATGGTCTTGCCATGTGCATGAAAGGTGGTTGTAGTGAGGTGAGTGTTGGTCTTTTTCCCAAGTAGAAAGGGACAGGACAAGAGCAGCTGGGCTCAAGTTATGCCAGGGATGGTTTATGTTGGATATTAGGGAAAATTTCTTCACTGAAAGGGTTCTCACTGTCTCCTGGAGAGTGTATGCTTATAGCAATGGGGACAGTAAAGTTATTAGTTCTGCTTTAGCTTTACAACTTGAGGAATAAAAATTAGCAAGGTGATGTTTCTGTCATGGGATAGGTGGAGAAAAGGAGCAGTGAGATGGGCAGGCAGATGTTCTTACAAATTGTATGGATTTTGGTGGAGCAGAGTGCCCAGAGAGCAGCTTCTTTGTGTAAAATGGTGGCAAATTCTAATCTAAAGTGTAAGCTGTAAACAAATATTTTTCTGAAGTCAGTATGTGTCTTTAGAAGTGACTTTGTAGGAAGTAGCTGTTATTTTCTCACAGATTTTCCTCTATCAAGTGTTGCCTGGATATTCTACATTCAGAAGCCAACTGCTTTATTAAATGGATGCTTTTGACAGTGAAATTTGATTATTTGGCTTGAAAGGTTGCTCTTTCATGTTTCCTTTTTTAAATTACACCAAAGTTGTTATTATTTGATTCTTTCTCTTGCTTACTTTGCTCATTATTGTATATAGCCTGAAAAGCATGTCACTTCTGTTGTGCTCTTGTTTAAGGAGAAAAACCTATCTTCATCCAGTCTGTATTTTCTACTTTTTTTTCCTCAAATGGGAATAGTCCCTTAAACCAGATAACTGAACTTAGCCATTTTCTATTCCTTCCACACACCCAGAACTGAAGTGTCACATCACAGTAGCCTTTGGATGTGCAGCAATGCACTTTTATCTCCAAAGTGGGAACTGCTTCTTGACTGGATGGACCAGGATTGCTCATTCTCTTTTTTCAGAGGGAACTGAATAAATGTTTTGGCAGCAAAGCTACTCCATAAACATGTCACGTTATGGCTGATGGTTTGTGTTTTACTGTTAAAACTGTAATTTCTACATTTCACTGATGTCCTGTAATGTTAAATAATTACCTGAAGAGACTATAAATATAAGAGACTCTGCTACCTCATTCCCATTGTTTGGGCTTGGCCTTGAGCAAGTCCAGTGTGAAACCTGTGTGTTCAAAACCCTTCTCTTTACCTCTCTGGACTGCCAGAGATCTCCTCCATTCAGCTGACTTTTATATGAAAAAAAAACCCCAGCTTTGTTTAAAAACTGTTAATATTAACCTGGAGACAACTTGTGGTGGTGATGGATAATACAGATTCTGCCTCTTTCTTCCCATTCCACATGCATGGTGCTGATCCCAAACCTGGAGTTCTGTAGCCAATACAGGGCTAAGTAGCTGCTGAATCCTCTCATTTATTGTATGTTCCAGTGATGTTTGCCTGCTGAGGGAAGGATCATGCTCAGGGGTGATATTATCAGAATGGCCTTTACAGTTTTTTTTCTGTTCTAAAACGATAAGATTTTATGTGCCTTTGATTTGCTGTTTAGTAGGTGCAGCTCATTAGCATCTGCTGTTAGCTGCTTCTACAAAGCAGGCAGGAATTAAGTTAATTGCAGTAGTAATGTTCTTACACTGACCTGTCATAAGGGGAGTTGTATATCCATAGAAAAATCCACAATCTCTTTTAAAAGTATTTCCCAATTTACACCAGTCCACAAAAGTTTTTAGTAATATTGTTTTCATTACTCAGTCTCCAATGATCACTGCTTTTCACACTGACTCTCAGGGAAACTGCTCCAAAGTGTGCTAAATTCAACAGATGTCATCTTACTGGCTTCAGAAAGTCTGGGTGCAGTTCAGGGAATGCCTGGCTAAAATGGTGTGCTGGCACTCACATTTCATTCATTTTCCTGAAACAGTTTAAAGAAATTAAAAAATACTGAGCAGCAATTATTGAGAGGTTTCACTTGATCCTTAGTGAGATAGAGGTGGAAAGTTCTGTTAGTTTGTTCTTGAAGTTTACTTTGTAGCTACAGCTCATTCATTGCCACAGTGGGGTGGGAAATTTTGAACATTTCCACAATTTTCTGACTTACAGAAATACTTGTTTAAAGACATGATCTCCTTTAGGTAAGACTCCAATACTTTTAATAACTTTGTGAGGTCCCTTATTCCTTTATCCAGCCACACTAAAAGAAGTTGGAGTGTTTGCAAACTTAAATTAACTTCTAAGAGCTAACAAATAATAAAAAAATAATAGTTTGCCTGCAATAGTGAGTTGATAGGCTTGTCCTAAACATGTTTGATGTTATCAGGTACAAAATTTGATGTGGAAAGGCCAAGTCACACAGTCCTGTTGACTGTGGTTTGTGTAGAAATTTCTCATCTCACAGAGACATCAGAAGATTTTGCTAAAGCAAGAGAGAAAGTCTTCCTTTAAAAAGCTGCTGCAGTAAAATACTCCAGGGACACTGAGGCAGGAGTGATTTATTGCAGAGGAAAGAGAGCAAAGTAATGTGTGTGTTGGGGTTTGGGTGCTCTGTACCTGGGCTCAGTGAGACACTGCACTTATATATGTACATACAGAGTGGGCCACACTGATTTATTAAAGGGGAGAAATGTTGCTGCTTCTTAAAAGGATGTTTATAAAGCTTTTTTTTTTTTCCTAGCAGCAGGAATAAGACCAAAGATGACTCCTATCAACATAATAGTAATTAAGCACTTGGCTGGAGCAGGCTGTTTTCAGCCCAGTCACCATCACCCACCAGCTAAATATTCTGTTACTTTGCTAGAGAAAAATGAGATTTATAGTTTTAGGACAAACTAGTTAAGACATCAACCCCAGGCAAAGGTTTGATGCTTATGGTCCTCAAGTATGAAATGCAAAATCTATACTGCTTTCTAGCCTCTAGGATTTTACAGCAGGGCAAATATAAAATTACATCTTGTGGTTGAGAGGGGAGAAGGAAAGAGAAATTGCTCCTGTCAGATGTGATCTCATGGAAAGCAAATTGGTGGTGGAATGGCTGGATTAAAGATAACAGAACCTCAGTTTGTGGCTTTTATTTTTTTCCCCCAACCACTTTACTTTCAGCATTTCATAGTGGGTAATATAAAATTCTTCACTCACTTGAAATAAAACAATTCAAGCAAAGAAAAAAACCCAAGTAAAAATTCGGCCTTTGTTTATACCAGTCTGCTGGAGCTTTTGTAGAGGCTCTCAATAGCCAAAGTAACATGAATACATCTTGTGGAGCACTGCATGGATTAATTTGATAGGAAGCTGCAGCCAGGGTCTCCTGGGCTGAGCTGTGCTTGCACAGTGACTCGTGAGTTACACCTTCCTGGCCCAAGTGACTCTGTACAACTGAAACAAAATTATTGTCCCCTACAAATTGCATCAAGCAGTGCTCTGTACTGCCCTGCCAGTGAGAGCACAACAGAGATTTATTCTGTGTGCCTGAGAACCTTAGAAATGTCTCTTTTTTAAAATAGGTTTCTCCAGGCTTTATATATATCACTTTGAAAACAACTTTATTTTTTGACAAATATGTAAGCTGTAGTGTCATCTGAAGCACAGGATAAAGGTAGAAGCTGTTGTCTGAGTGGCCCAGAAGCTCCTGTCTGACATTGAATATATCCTCCTCCAACAACCACTGAATTTTAATCTCTTTAGGTCAGGAACCACTTAGTCTCTGCACACATAGAAATTATAGAGTATTTCCTACTGTTAGATAAGCAGATAAAGATGTGAGGCAGAGGTCAAAGAAACTTGATTATTTATCTCTTGGTATTTGTATATTTGGTTCTTTATAAAGGAAGCAAGAGGAATTCAGTCTCAATAAGAAATATGAAAAGTAATGTTCTTTTGACAGCTTAAACACAACTAACCTTTAGTCCTCTGGCTATGAAAATGCATTTATTTATATTAATTTTGTACTCATCCAACTACAAGGCTTCTGTAACAAATGTACCATGTAATTACATATTTTATTTTCCCTGGCTTATGAAGTTCCCAGCTTCTCCTTGCTAGTCCTTCTTGTGTCCCTGAAACAGCTATGCCAGCACAATTTAAAAACTTAGGAATTACAAAGTACAAGTGGCTTCCCTGCTGCAGGAGGAATAATCTATTTATTTTCCCTTAAAGGGTCAGTGTCATCCTATTAAAATATGCTTCCTCAGGAAAGCACTTCACAAACTCCAAGAGCTATTCTTTCCTTTTTTCCTTGGAAAAGTTTCTTAAAACCTTCAAAGGTAAGTAGACCATTGCTCAGTGAATAAGGCTCTCTGATTTTCAGTAGGATAGACAGGAATACAGATGCCATGGACACTGAAACTCTCAGGCTAGCTCTGTTTTTAAGCTTAATCTAATCCTCAGGCTAGATTTAGATCTACAGCTACATTTTTCTTCTGTTTCTATGCATTGGTTTGCAAGTGCAGTGCTCTGGAGATGTCTCAGTGGGACAATCAGGTCTCTGTGGGATTTAATTTGGTTTTTTCCTAATACTTTATTAAGATAGTTTGTGACAAATCCTATGAAATCTTACCAGGAGCAGTACTGGTGTTGCTCCTTAGGTCCAGCCCCCTCAAAACTCTCTATTTCTGGTGTGTCAGTACTTATAAAGCTGGACATGCAGGACACAGCTGCACTGACCCCCCTCCAGGGCAGACTTGGAGCCAGTTTGACTCATGGGTTTAAAGGCAGCGTGTCCTCTCCAGATGTTTTCAAGTGGACCAAGGAGAAAAGCATAAGCACACTGCCCAAAGGACACAGGGTAAGAGAATCACCTTGCAAACTGAGAGGATTTCCTTGCAGCACCCTTTGAATGTGCAGCATCAGCAGTCAGCTGTCTGTGGGGTTGTGAAAATGGAATTAGATTGTCTTTGCAATGCAGTTTTGTCTCCAGCAGCAAGTAAAAGATCTTTGTCTTTAACTTCAGGATCTGCAGAGGATCCTTCTGAGAGCTACTCACCATCTTTTTGCCTAAAGAACAAATTCAGTTCCTTCAATAAAGAAGGAATGGGCTGTTCAAGTGGAAGAGCCTTCACAGCAGCTGGCATGTCCATTAAACATTGCACTGCATCCAGCTCTGGTGGGGCTAAAAAAGCCAATCACCAGATTTATAGAAAGCTTTATCAAGAGAAGAGAGCACAGCAAGGTGCTGATTGAGGGTGTTGCCCTCTCCCAGACACTGAGCACCATGACCCCCAGAGGAACCCATGCTGGAAGCCTGGAGCACAGGCAAAAAGAAGAGGGTTGGGGAAGGATGGGCTTCATTACTGCACCAGTGGAGATGTTAAATTCCTCTGGAGAAATACCCAAGATGTGTTTGCTTTTCCTGGTTAGAGAGATCCAGTGGCTGTGACCAACAGTACACAAAAGTCTCCTTGTCCTCTATGTGTGCCTGAAGCTGAAAAGCTTTCAGATCCCCATGGTTCTTTAGCAGAATTCCTTTGTCTTCTCCCACAACACTACTTTGTGTGGCAGAGTAAAATGTGTACCTTCCTCTCTTGTGGATACTTCAGATAAAAAGTTGTAGTAGTAATGGTTTGGGATGAAAGCCCACAAGCTCATGATTCAGAACAGCTCCTTCCAAATGCTTCTTTTCTGTGCTTCCTTTGAACAATGCTACTTTCTGAGGAGCTGTGAGGGGAAAAATGATACCCTTGTCTGTGGATGTGCACTTACCCCAAGGGTGGGACAGCCTGCTCAGCTTTTGGGCAGCCTTGAGGAGCTATGTGGGAAGTGAGCAGCGTTTACACCATGAGAACACCTGCCTAAAATAAGCAAACACCTGGAATTTGCGCTTTTTTTTTTTTTTTTTCCCAACCCATAGATGTGAGTCAATTCTTCACTTTACAGAGGTTTAGATACTGGACTGTGATAGTACATTAAAGTGCTTTGTTGCCTTATTGCTTTAAAATGTGCAAATACCATCTCTTAATTGAAAAGCTGCAATTATTTAAATAGCCTTTAGTCCAGCAGTGTTGTGATATGTGACTGAGAGTCAGCTACAGTAGCCAGGCAGCCTCCAGAGTTTGTTCTGCATGAATTTGTTTGTGAAAGGGTTATTTAGATGCATAAATTTGTTGCAGTTTAATAATAAACCATGTCATCAAGCAGTTGGGTGTTATCCCTTTGAAGTTCTACTGATGACACCTGTGCATCAGGCATGAGCTGCAGGATGCACATGAGCTGTTTTTTGGGTCAAACTGCATCTACTCAGCCAGTCATTGATGGCAAGTCCCAATTCTATTTTTTCCATGTTTTATAACTACTATGTTGCAACAAGCTTTTGAGGGGCTTTTGTTTGTTTGGGGTTTTGCTTTTCAATTTTCAAGAAGGCTCTGTGCACACTTGGTGCCACCCTGGCTTTGTCCTGAGGAGCCCAAGAGACATCTGAAACATTTAGGACACGTCTAGACTGAAAGCTGAGCCGTGATGAAACATGCATGAGCTGGCAGGGCCCCGCTCTGCAGTGCCACGTCAGGCACAGATGGCTTAGCAATCTCCAGCCCAACTGCAGCTGCCAAGGAACAACCAAAGGAAAACCTTTTGCTTTTAAGCAAACGGGAGCAAAGGAGTGTGAGTGTTGCTCTTGGGAGCTGGGGTAAAATCGCAGTAATGGTAAGGAGCATTCCAGAGCTGGCTGCAGTCGTGCATCCTTCCCAGAATAAAATCAGAATAAAATCATCTGCAGGAACAGTTTTCAGTGTAGAAATTGCAATACAGTCAGAATTGAAATTTAGACACTGGAAGCCACTAATGTGGTTGATAGTGCTTAATGTGCAGGAAAGCTCAGCCCAAGAGGAAGACAAGCAGCTGTTAATCCAAAGACTGAGCCAACTGAAGTGTGACTTGGGACCAGTAATTATATTCAATAGATAAATTAAAAAAGACTATTATGCTGATACTGTCATTACTTGTACATCAAACTAAGCCTACTCATTAGGATGGATAACTGGCTGGTTATTTTTCTCATCTGAAAACAAAGCAGAAAGTTAAAGTACAGATAGTTAGACTATGAATAGCATATGTGATTTCTTAAGTTCTTCATATTTTATAATACTCAGTGAACACAAAGAAATTAATATTTACAGCACTTAACTTTCTTCTTGTTAAAAAGTAAAATGCATAGAAAGAGGGGTTTTAGGCTAAGAACTGTAAAGCTATTGTTGTTGAAACTGAGTTGTGGCTTTATATGCAGTAAGCAACACAGAACACAGACAAACTAGGGATAAAGGGAAACTGCTCATAAATTTTAAGTGTACCTGGATGGAAAACTCCTTATTCATTGATCTGAGTTCTCATAGTTAACAGGATAATTTTTATGAGTTTTCTTGGCTGTTGTTGGTGAGCTTCCCTGGGAGCTTCAGAGACCACGTGAAGCAGTATCCCTAGGCTGGCTTTAATATATGCAATTTTTACCTTTAGAACTCCTGAGGGAAAAAGTAACAACTTGCATCTGCCTCCAAAGAAGCTGTTCCTTGAGCAGCCTCAGGAGTGACCTAGACATACATATATATGTATATTTATACATATAGTGCCTGTATAATCTTGTTTCCTCCAGGAAAAGTACAGGTGTTGCCTTTTTTGTTTCACTAATATGTATGGTCCTACTCTAGGACTGTGGTTTCAAGCTGTAAAGGTACACAGTAGCTTTTCATTGTATTTTTGGGTTTTAAATACCAACTAATCCTCAGTTGTGGTGTACTGCACTCGGAGATGAAGCTGGTACAGAGGTGTCTATTCAGGAAGAACATCATTAGCTTAGTGATCATTTGCACTTTCAGGGTCTCTTTAAAAGCAAACAGCATAATGTAAGAAATACATTCTGTAGAAGGAAAATAACAAAAGTCCCTTTGAAACTTGGCAGCTGCTGTTGTTTGGCTTTTGAGGTATCATTCCCTTTTCAACATCGTATTTTATTATGCCACCGCTCTGCTTCTTATTGAGCCCCGAAGATGGCTCAGTAATCCTTGTCTTGAGACTCCCTCTAGTGAGGAAAGGGGAGCAGCTCTGCGTGCTGCTGAGGCCAGGAATCCTCGTGTGCTGCAGGTGCTGCATCGCTTCCCGCCCTACTGGGAGCACTGGCAGGGTCAGCACAGGCTCAGGAACTGCGCTGGGGCTGCTGCATGTGCTCTGCCCTCTGTCAATGAAATTCCGAGCACGGGGTTTGGATGAGGGCTCTGCTCCGTGGCTGAGCAGCTCATCCTCTCCTCCTAGGTGGGCCCTGCATTTGAGTTGGGATAGCCTGGAATGAGCACAGTGGAGTTTGGAGGGCTGCCTCCATCCCACTTTCTGCCATGTCCCTGGTGACAGGGAGCACAGAAATGGAAGCCCTCTTCTCAGTGTATTATTAACAGCAATGATAAGATAGTGGGAGAGGGTGTGAAGTGAGACATTGGAGGGGAAGCCGTGCACTGTGTAACCTTCCTTAACACAGAAATGGCTCTGTGGGCAGTTTCTCGGAGATACCAGCTGTGAGCTGTTATGTGTTTAAGGAAACACACGTTTGAGTAAATACAAATTGTTTGCACGGGGACTGAGCAGCAACTGCTGTGCAGTGACTCAGGCTAACAGCTGCTTGAATTGATGGAAAAGGGGAAAAGAATGGAGGGGTCAGTTCTGGGGTGTTGTTCTGTCCCTGCTTTTGTCACTGAAAAGTACACCAGCTCTAGAAACTAAGTGATCTCTGAAAAATTATTTTCCCTCACTGATACTGTACTTTACCACACAAGCAAATAGCAGGGTGTTATTTAGCACAGTTTTTTGATAGCATAATTATAAAAACTGTTACTATTGGATATAACCTGATTCTGGCAAGTGTAGCTCTTAAGGCATTAGGTAACATTAGGGAAACTGTAGATGGGTTTGCTATTTGCTGTCTGTGGATGCATAAAAATGGGACTCAAATTCATTCCCTCCTTATTATGTAAAAATATTTCATTTTTAGAAATGTAAACTAAACTATAGTCAGTGTTGCTGTTTTCAGATGGACTTCTCATTTCACAGCCTTGGTACAACTGGGACCAACCTCAACTGGGACAGCTCTTGGCATCTGTTATCTACTTTTGCATAAATCACCAAAGGACAAGCCCTAGTTCAAAGCTTCCTTTCTTTACATAACCCCACCATACATCATATTTTTCCTAATGCAGATAAATTCATGAGATGAAAAATTCTAATGTGGCTGAATCCTGTGGGTGTCAAGAGACACCTTGCCCTAGCCCTTCTCACATCCTGAAGTGGGAAACACCTGACTACAAATACAAATTCTAAGCACAGAGTGCAACCTATAGAAAAATGTCTTACTAAGCCCATACGTGCTTCACCTTCCTTGGGATTTCTGTTTTGAATGTGAACAAGTCAGGGAAGTGTGGGGTGGTGTTCTGAGTTTGTAATGCTGTGGCACAGTAGGATTTTAATTAGTTTGGTTTGTATTTTTATGAATATAGAAAATTGAGCATTCGAGTAGCTAATTAGTGAACAGCTACTGCAGTGAGGCAGCTGGTGCCAGGGAAGAACACAAGATCTCTTACATCTTATTTTAAATTCACATCTTTCCAGAAAGCAAGCAGTGCAGGGCAAACAGGAGAAGGCAGCAGGGTGACCTAACTGGCCTGTCACTACCTGGAGGGAGCCTTTGAGAAAGATGGAGAGAGACTTTTACAAAGACATGCAATGACAGGACAAGGGGGAATGGCTTCAAACTAAAGAGGGCAGGTTTATATTAGATATTCAGTGAGACATTAAATATTAGGAAGAAATTATTTTCTGTGAGGGTGGTGAGGCACAGGCTCCCCAGAGAAGCTCTGGATGCCCAATCCCTGGAAGTGTTCAAGGCCAGGTTGGATGGGGCTCTGAGCAACCTGGTGTTAAGAAAGGTGTCCCTGTCCACTGCAGGGGCTTAGAATGAGGTGATCTTTAAAGTCCTTTCCAAGCCAGGCCACTCTGATTCTATGAGTACAAACCCACTTCCTGCCCACCCACTAAAAATAAAACACTAAATCTCTGTCACTGTGCTGAGTTTCAGTTTAATCCAGTTAAAAACTAATCTATACAAAGTACAGGGCGGGGCTTCTCTCTTTTTTTTTTTTTTACATATATTGCACCAGAGATATGAATTTGTACAACATAAACCAAATTTTACCCCTTCATCCTCCTAACAAAATCCCAGCCAAGTACAAACCCGAATCTCTGCATCTTTGTGGTGGAACTGGTGTCTGTAGAAAATCAGACACATTTTTGTTGTAACAACCTCCTAAATGAAAAGCAGAATACAGCCATAAGCATTTGTGCCCATGATATTCCAGTCCCTTATTTCTCTGTGGTTATATAGCTTTCTACTTCCCAAGTTACAGCAATTCTTTACAAAACTCTGGATGTTTCCAAGTAAATGGGATAAGGGGGACAAAGAGCAAAGTCAGGACCTTATAATCAAACGTGAGAGGTTGCAGTGAAACTGAAGCTTGAACATTACAAAGCCATCATGACATTTAATGGCATTTGTCAGGAGGCAGTAGCCTGAAGGAATGATTCCTATGGCAGAAATGCCTTCACACCAAAGGTCTCAGTCCTTGAATCCCTACATCTGTGGCTGCATCACTTGTCCTCTGTTAACTTTCATGTGGGATGGGAAAAACACACTGAGATTTCCCTTGCCTTTACCATGACATTTGAGTAATTCCCTTTGTTTCCCTCCTCCCCCTGTTACCCATTATCAGGCTATGACCCTAAAGCCAGGGCTGTGCCCAGAGAAAGTTCATGTAGCTGTAACTATGTCTGGGCCTCTTTGCAAACAGATGAGGCTGCTGAAAGATATTTTAGTCTCCAGACAAAGACAAAATCAAACTGTTGTTAGAAATTGCACAGAAATGACAAACAGTGGAGACATCGGTTTTGCAAACTAAAAATTCATCTACTTGCATAAAGGACAAAAAGAAAAGGTAAATTAAGTCAGATTGAGTGGTATAAATGAAGGAAATGCAACATGACAACTAATGGGACAAAACAGATAAGGAAACCTAATCTGTTCTGGCACTGAGCTCTGTGCATTGTGTGGAGAACATGAACATGCCCAGGTCTGATGAAAGCAGCCTTGAGCATGGAAGGAATGTGCCTGGCTTCCATCAATCAAAGCTCTTCAGAGTGAGAAATTTCCCAAATGTCAATTCAAAATCTTAGCAATTGCCCTGTTTTGTTTTTTTTTGAATTTGCCTAAAATACTGAAGTCTTACTCTGAAAGGAACATCTTTCTCTAACAGAGGTGTGCTTCTGCTTCTTTGCTGGAGCCCCAGAATATCTCTTTTAATGCCACTGTCAGCAGTTAGCCACAGAACAGGAAGGAAATGTAAAGGATGCTAGGAGAGGTGTGTGTATCAGTTCAAAGCCAGCATTGTACAATCAGAACAATCTGTGTTTAAAAAACAAAACAAATGAAAAACAACCACAAAAACCCAAGCAAACAAAGAAATCCACACAGGGTTTACACTTTAGGGATAGTTTCAGTTTGAAATGAATGAGAAGCAGGGGCACTGGCACAACTTCTCAGCATTTTAGTAAAACTGACATGAAAATCAACTTACTCTGGTAAAATCTTGGCTTGCAATACTAGGGACCTATCCTGGTTCAATACCAAAATAATACAATCAAGTAGCACCCCTGGCTTAGGACACTTCATAACCTTAGACCAACTGCTGAAAGACTCATAGGAGTCAACAATGAGACCCTTAACAAATCCCAGATTCATGTCTGAGAGGCGCTCTCTGAAGCACATGGTGCACTTTGAAAAATCTGGTTTTATTGTAGGAGGTAGGATAATCTGCACAGAAAAAGACAGTGAGTCTTGTTCTGTTTTGCACAATACTCCCATCAACATAAAAAGCTTACTTAATAACATGCAAAATTTTGAGATCAGCTGGCGTCTGATGAAAGAAATGGGGACAAAAGTAGTGTCCCAAGGGCCAGTTGAGCTTTCAACTGCTACACAGAATTAATCTCAACAAGGAGGACGGTTCAGATCATTACACAACAAGTACAGTATTCCTTTTGAAGGCTTTCAGTGAAATTCTTAGGTTTCTGTAAACATGAAAAATATTCACTGTTCCACGTAATGCTTTGCTGTGTTTAAATTTTAGAAAGTGCAAATTTTCTGTGATTAAGAAGTTTCATTTTTATTTGGTCTCAAAGAAGAAAGGATTTGGTAGTGCTGGAAATAGGCCTTTATCTGTGGTCTTTCTTTCTCCATCCTTTGCTTTTCAGCATTTCTGGAAAGAGTTTCTACATCAAAGTAGACCTAACTTAACATGCAGGCCTGTTCCCTGTTTCCTCTCTGAGAAGATTCTGATTCATGCCTAAACACAGAATGGCAAATATCTCTTCCCTCTTTGTCAGAGAAGAGTTCAACAGCTCAGTCCCCTGGCCATAAAAACCTTTAGCATTAATGATTTCTTTAATTTCTTCCTCTGTTAAAGCCTCTACATGATCCTCTTGTGTTCCTCACTGATGCATTGAAGAGAAAATTAATGTAACTTATAGATCAGACCTGACTGATACTTCATCTCTTAACATTCCCAATGATTTTACAGTCTGAGGGAGAAAGTTCATGTTTCACTCTGATTTCCTGTCCCTCCCACCCCTCCCACCCCAAATAATAAAGATGCTATAAAGTTGAGGCACAAGTGGTTAAGGGTGAACTTGATCAGTTCTGACAGCTGGTTCTTGGGCATGTCCTGGTGGTAAAGGCTGGTCAGCTCCTGCTGGGTGTTGTGGTGCATCTCCAGCTTTGTGTTCCTCAGCTGTAAAACAAGAACAGAACCATTTGAAACTTCTCAGTAAATTGGCCCCAAATGTGAAAATTCTAGCTTTCAATTCACTCAAACAAAACCTTCTGTTTTCTGGTTTATAAGTGGAATCAAGTGTTTTCTGTGTGCCTAACAATGAAATTGGATTGAGACCCAACAGATTGCACTATTAGTCACCATTACCTCTTGGATTACAAGTTGTTTCTGCTTTCTGTGAAATATTCTCACATAACGCATTGTTCTTTCTGAAATAAGTCATGTTTTTATGAGACCTTTAATCCCAATACTGGAAGCTTGAAAAATAAATAATTAACCATTTGTTCCTTTCTGTTACTCCTCACTGCATCAGTATTTACAATGTTCTCCCTTTGCCTACATTTGAGTAATAATAATTTTCTTACTTTGATGAAGATTTCAGACCATGCAGCTCCATTTCTGGATTTTTTTTTTCCTTAAATTACTCTTTCTAGTGACCTACAGATTTAAAGTAGTGTCTACTTGGACATCCTTGATTCAGAGAATGAGTAGTGACCAGTTCTGGCTAATGTAATGAATTCTCATGGCACCTAATTAAATGACTTTACAGAATAATTTTACATAAAACAATACATGGGTTAGGAACAGTATCTGTTACAATATCACCAGTATTGAAAGATGAATCATCTGCAATTACACACAGTGGTTTTACTGAAGGTGAGGAGAATTCAGGCTCTTGGAATGAAGGATCATAAAATGAAGTTACCCAGAGGTAGTTTCAAAGCAACTAAAAAGCAGAATCAAATTGGTTCTGAAATCTCATCACTTCCCTTCACAGAACTGAGTAGGAAGAACTTCAGGTACCCAACAAGGTAAGCTGTAATCACTGAACAGCTCCTGAGGTTTGAAATCCCATTGTTGCCCTGCAGGAGCAGTTAAGGGTGCCTAGTACTCAAAAGGCTGCCTGGATAGATCTGAAGCTTATATTTGACATCAATGTCAAAAAGTTCTTGAGCTTTACTGATCATGAACATGGAAGCCAATAAAACCAGCACAGTTTCAGCCTTTCTAGAGAGCAAGAAAAGCCTAATTTAGGATGGATGGGGCAGCAGAGCCCCTTTAAAGCACAAAGGAAACCTGGGCAATCTGCTATGGATAAGAAGTGCTAATATAAAGCTCATCGTTTTGCTGCCACCAGTGCTGAAATGCAGTGATTTATTTTGCCACTGCTTTCTCCTGGGAGTGTTGAAGCACTTGGTCATTCATACTGCCCAAGGCCAACTTCTTGTGTCATGCTGCATCCAGTTGCTGGTAAATTTGCCACTGAGGATTTGAAATGCTTTGATTTGTTCTGCAGCCTGAGACTGCAATGCAGCCATAGATCACGGGACCTTGTCTTTAAAGTTTAAGTCCCTGCTCTTCCCTGGATGCTCTAGAGCTCAGTATTTTAGAGTAATACAACACAATCCTAATTCTCTGCCCTGTGGATGCCTTGTGTTAGGACCCTGGTTTCTTACTATGGACTTAAAAGCAGTGAGATTTCAGGAGTACTTAGAAAAGTTACATACTTCCCTCTGAAAGACATCTTAGTGAACCTCCCTCCAGAGGTCATTAAAGCTGCATTAAGTAAACAGTTTTAACAGAAAATGTGGAGGTAATGACTTTTACATTGCAGATCTTATTTTCAAGTTTGTATCTACACAGAAAGACACGTACGGGGTTGGATTTTCAGTTCTCCACCTGGTCCTGCAGGAGCATTTCCTTGCTGTAGTTTCTTTTGTTCCATCTGTTTTACAACCTGGTGAAAAACAAAATACAACAGCTGAAAACTTGAAACAGCTGAATTTGTCAGCTTTCTCTGATGTGACATGAATGGACACACCTAAACCAAATTTTGCAGTTATGTAAGGTCTTTCTTTGTGGGTACAGTGCTGAGTTGCTTGAACTGAGAACACCAGACTTTAGTTTAGAACACCAAACTGTAGTTTAGAATTCAGCTGGGACTCACGTGAGAGAGGTAAATCTCCAGAGCTGGGAATTGTGAGGAGCCATCACACATATAAGGATAGAGAAAAGATTAAAACAAATACATGCTGTCCTCACACTTGTACCTGTTGAAGCTCTTGTTTCTGAGCCTGAAGCTGATCATGCTGCCTCTGTAGCTCTTCCTTCTGTTTCTGAAGTTCTTCTGCCTTCTTTCTAAGTTCATCTTCCTGCTGGGAAATGTGATTTTCAAATTCCTTCAGTTCATCCTCGGTGAAGAGCTGCTGTTGATCTAGTGTCTATAAGAAAATACATACAAGTATGAATATTAGCCAGGAAAGCATGAGTATTTTTTATTACTTTCTTATTGAAATTTTTGCACACTTCACTAAAAACCCCTCAGAACCAAACAGAGGGACATGACACTGTGTACACTCAATGAAAACTGCAAAATAGTAATTTCTCAGCTATTTTCTCAACAAAGCTCTACTACAGATTTAGATGTAGGATGAAAATATCCTCTTTCTTCCAGCTGAGCTCTTATCTTCCCTTTGAAGTGATTCATAAACACGATGTCCATTTCCATTTGAAAGGCACGTGTGAAAAGCTCTTCCCGAATCCCCGGGGTGGCGCCAGACCTTTTCCTTTCGCGGAGCTCACATCTGCATTACATTTAGGCTGTGCAGCTGAATGCTACATTCAGCTGAGGGGCTTAACGACACACATACCAGAGCAGAGCTGCAAAAACCCAAAGGTCACAGACATGCCCATTGGTTTCCTGCTCCAAGTGCTGCTAATGGTGCTGTGTGTTGTACTTGGAACACGTTTTCATTACCTCCCAGCTATCTGGCTCCAAAAATTCCTTTTTCTCTGTAGCTCGAAGGAACTCTTCCAAAGTCACTAGCCGGTCCTTGTTGATGTCAACCTATTTGAAGCAAAAAAATTAAGCTCAGTCCAAAGGACAGGTTTTGGAGGAGCTAATGTTTTAATTTCATCAACCAAATATAACCATTTTCAATTTTTTAAATGTCCCATTTTCAAGGGAGTAGCCACAACGTTTTCTGAAAACTTGTCTAACAAGCTTATGTAGCTTAACAAAAATAGAACTACAAAGCAAATCCTGACATTTTACTTCAAAATTCACTGGTTTTATTGGAAACACTTGTGCTCACAGTCCAAACACTAATAGTGGAATGTATGATTATTTTTTTTGAGAACAAGTTTTGTAGCTTTCTGGTAACTACTCTGACTCACAATTACAAAATTATCTCCACTGTTGGGAGTTTTTGAAAAACAAAAATTCCACCCAACTGAATTGTGTTGGAATCCTTTAAGGAGAAGGGAGGAAATGCTTCCCTTTATGACTAACAGAGGACCAGGCTTGCTCTGTTCCTCAAGTTTAAGGAATACAGTTGAATACAGAAATATTATGGGTGGAAAACACAGTGGTTCAAAACACCCCCTTTGCCACCTTTCCATTCCTGTGTCTCCTGAGCTGAAAATCCATGGGATCCAGTGAAAGTTTTCACTGTCACAGGTGATAGCTTGAGCTCTGAGCCCCTTTTTAAAGGGACAAAGGTGAGCTATAGGAAAGAAGACATTGCTCTAGTCCCTCTTCTAACACCTAAATCTTACCCATTTGCCAAGGGCCAAAGCACATTTTATATCTTCCTCATTTGAAACACAACTCACAAGGAATTTCTGTTGAATCTCAGTATCTGCAAACAACTGAGGCTATAGAACAATTCCTCCTCTGGATCTCCTTAAATAAAAGCTAGTCAGCAGGCATTACATCAGAGCACAGGGACAGGGCTTGAGAATTGTAACTCAGCATGAATCCCAGCACAAGCAGCACCCAGTGTGACAGGCCATCCCTTTCTGAGGCACTTGGACAACACTTCATGTTAGGAGAACTGTGGTTTTTCAACACAGAAGGGAATCAGCCCCCACCTCATTCATTACATGTTCTCTCATTCTCAGCCTTTCTTCTTCCATTTCAACCATGTCATCCTCTTCATTCTTGGGATCATAAACTTTTTCTAACTGGAATTTAAAATTAGTACATGTTAGTTTGAAGAAAAGGCTGCTAATTCAAATGGTAGAGCGTATCTGGAAAAGTGGTGTGAGATGTTCTCTATGTGTGCAATTTTCCTCTTTCAGCACAGCACTTAAGCAACAAGTGAGCCTTTCTTTCAAAAGAATGAAGTTTTCAGTTAATTCATGTGGTCTGCTACAATTCAGTGCTGTGGATGTTACAGTCAAGTTGACCTCAGTGTGCACAGTCTGATCCTACATTTGATTCAAAGCAGGCTGAGGTTCCCTGTGGTTTCTGGAATGGGAGAGAGTGGCTTTTTCACCAGGGCATGCAGCTGACCCCATAAGCATGCAGGGTATCACAAGACAAATTCAGTGCCAAATTTAATGGTTCACTTCTCTTCTTGCACAATGTCTTTCTGAAGAGCTCATGCTTATGTGCTTCTACTTGGCTTCCTCAGGCATTGAGCCTCACTTGCCCAGCCACAGGTAATTTTAAGGCCCCAGGCTATTAGTTTTTACACTTCAAAACCATAGACGAGTGAGACATCTGTCAAAAAAGACTGCACTGTATCTTCATTGTAGTGAAAGAGATTATGGCAAATTATTGTACTAGAGTTAAATTTTCAGACAACCAAGGCTTAAAGAACCAAACCAAGGCTTAAAGAACCTAAGAACCTGTCTACTTTATCAGATGTACTTGAGCTTCAAACTAGCCAGTTTCATAAAATATCTGAAATTTCTGTAGCCACTTCCACAGTGCTGTCCCTGAGCCAAGTCACACAAGTGTGACCCTTTTTCTCATCAGACTTGATGAACACTGCACGAGCACAGGTGCCCAACTTCAGAACCTTTATCAGGCTGCATCTAGGGAGAGCAGCTCTTTGCACTGCAATTTACACAGCTAATACCTATCCTGCAGATTAATTAGAGAACCTCCAGCAAGCCTGGGGCAGAGAAGTACATGAGCACTAGATTTCTGATGTATCACTCCTATGCTTCAACTACTTTATTTTGCCTGCTGGTAGGTTTTACACTTTTGTAGAAATATTAAGGATGCTTGAAACTTGGCATGAATACTCTATTTGTAGTCCAAAGCCCTCAAATATACTTGTGCATATAAATACCTCAAACATCCCTGTAACCATTTACTGAAAGAAATTAAGCTTCTGAGTATTTTTTTACCTCTTTAGTAAATAGAGCTTCTAATTCTTGCTCATCCAGGAAACCATCATTATTGACATCTACAAAAGAAGTTTCAAAAATACAAGCTGAGTACATATAAAAAGTCATACGTGTCACACATCTCCAAGAGTTAAGTAAGGATCAGTGTACACATTTAACAAGAAGCTGGTTACATAGGTTGTTCCTTCTGTTTAGGTTTTTATCAGGCATTGGCTGCAGTGGATTGTCACTTCTGGTTGGTTGGACAAGTCTGGAGCAATATCTCTACTTCTTAGATTAACAAACTGAAATAGGTCACCACAGGATTGCGCAGACTGCAACTGCCAAAAAATATTGCTGAGAACAAGTTGTCCCCATTTAACCACTAAATTTGTAATTAGACTCAGGAGCAACAAGATTCTGCAGAAAAACTTTAACTGATAATAAGATTCCTCCCAAAATTTAATTACATGAAAATCTATACAAACATGCAGCACCTGAGGAAAGTGTAAGATGACTTTTCATGACAAATGCAGAGAAGAGAATACTTGATAATTAATGATCCATCTTTTACCCTACACTGTGCTCTGAATACTGTCACACTACCTCTGAAATGGAAAGAAAACAACCACTTCAAATTATTATCCAGTATTTTTGTGTAATTGCTTCAAAGTTTTCTATATACTAAGCCCTAAGGCAAACAGGTGATTTCAGCTATTTCTGTTTTGGTAGGTTTTGCACAAACAAGCTACCAAAAAATTTCAGAAAGCTGTCTTTCAAAATCTCTTCCTAGAAAGAAGAGAGATTTAGTAACTATAACTAGGTGATCATTAAGGTCCCCTTGGACCCAAACCATTCTATGGTTCTATAATACATGTTATTTATAGATGTTATAAATTAAGATAAAAGTTTAGACTTGAACTAGAACACTTTTATCTAAATCATCATCTTGGAGATCAGTCAAATTCTGTGTACTGTTCAACCCTCTGCAGCCTAGTGCCAGGCAGGATCTACTTAGGGGCACTTTATGATGAAGCATTTAACAATATCAGAATATAAAGTTACATGGTGACATCATCACATGTCAAGCAAGGTGTTCATTGAGATCAATCTGCTACTTCTTCTACTTATTGTTTCTAGCTGTCCATTCCTCTGAAATCCAGAGGCAGGATTAGAGGGTTTTTGCTTTATCAAGGGAATATTGCAACCTCTGAAGAGGCTTGGCCCTTCTATGATCACTCCAAAGATTAGGGGCATCTGGTACTTATCTGCAGAGATGATGAGAAACCAGGTTTTGCCCCTACACAAACCCCTGAGGATTTATTGCCAGTATATACTGTGCAGGCAAAGTTATAGATATGGACAGCCCTCTAAGTACCCACAATTCCCCCCTAAGGAATCACTACTGGGTTTTAGGAGTAGTTAAACAAAACTATGTTTTCAAATTTTAAACTCAATTTAAAACATTGCACGAAATTTACAAACAGTAACAAAGATTTTTCTCCTCTGTACTATTCAGATTCATCCAAGTTGCTTAAGGTGTAAAACTTCATCCTAACATATGACAAACTCATCCTCAGCAGAATGTAACAAAGTCACTTCACTAGTTCATTAGATTAAAACTAAACCTCTTACCGTGCAATTTGAAAAATGTTTTGGGGTCAAATTCATTAGGATCTAGTCCATCTGCTTCTTCCCACACCTCTTTCAGTTGATCTTTGCTTCCCTATAGATTGGTTACAAAGAAAAACTATTCAAAAGACAATTTAGTGTAATTTCCCTGCACTACCTTTCATTGTGATTCCTCTGAAAGGCTTAATTTATTTGCTGATTAGTCATGTGGCAAATGGAATCAGTGGCATTTTCTTTCATCCCCTTTTGGTCAAATCTAATACTTTTATTAGACAGAAAGGCCCAGAGAATGAGGGGGTGTAAAGGAAATGCATATTCTGTGGAAAGGAGCACCTGTAATAATCAGTCATGGCCACACAGCCCCATCCACAAACAATAGCTGAAGGGAGCTGAATTATTTTGCCTTTCCTAGAGCAAATGGTACTGTGATGCAGTTCCTTGCAGGCCAGGCATGCACCCCTACAGTTTTAAATACTGTTCTGGCTTCTTCCTTATGAATTTCATTGTCTTGGTAAGAATTCTGGCAGCAAATAACACATCTGTACAGAAAGAATGGGAGTTTATACAGTGGGGTTTGTAATGCTCTCAGCAGTGTGCCCACTCTCTGCCCCCATGTCAGTAAGAGGAGGCAAATGATGAGAACAAACAAAATACACCCTTCTGTGTGTTAGCTTTTTCTCTCTGGAAAGGAAAGCTCACACTCAGTCATGTAAGAGCAGGCTGTGGCCTTACAGGATGGTGAACTTTAGGGTGATCTCCATGTTTTTTCTTCATCTCCTCAAATTTGGATTCTTCTTTCTTCCTCTTCTCTTCATCCAGTGTTTTTAAATACTCTCTCCTCTCGTGTTCTTTCATCATCTCATATTTCTTAAACTCCTCATGGCGAGTCTTATCATAGTTTTCCAGGTCACTTGTAGCCTAAAAATATGGATATATGCAGACAGATGATTATGTAACATAATCTGACATTAAAAGCACTGTATTGTTCAGATCAGTGGGCAAGGCTGGCCATTTTGCCATTCAGGGCAGACTGGCTGGGGGTTCCTTTCACGTGACAGTGATGCAGAAACATCTCTCCTCCCTTGCTCATTTTAACAAATGTTAATTTGTAATGGTTCATCTGTTGGACAATTTTTGCAATTACATGGTGCTGTAAGAAGGCTTCAAGGTGTCCTTTCTCATCAGTGAATAATAAATGAGCTCAAGTTAATCAAGTCCTACACTAACAGTACCATTAACTCCTTGATCATTTCAGAATAAGAACATTTGTAGTTTATCCTACAGTTTAATGACAAAAGTGCCTTCATTAATAATGAGACTTGGTTTGCAGCAGCTTAATACAGATTAAATAAAGAAACCCCATACAATTAAATGGAGAGAAAGGGTATGAGAGGAGAATTTCTGACAAGTTCTTGTACAGAGTTTGAGGTTGTGTCATTTTCACACAGGCCAAAGTACTGAAGGATGTTTTGGTAGTGCTTTTCAAAGTAACACGTTTACACCTGTTACTGTTCCCCCATTATTTATGTTTTACATTTCAGGTTCACTGTATGTTTTAAAAAATAATTCCAAAGCTAAGACCCTCTTAAGTATCCAATACACCCTGTCAGCGTCTTAGCTGAGAAATGAGAAGACAATAAAATATGTAATAAAAAAGGATGACCCTGTTAAGAATATGCTTCTCCAAGCCAACCAGAATTTTCCCAGAAGTGATGCTCAGAAATGTTTAGAAAAATTATAGTATTTCTATTAAAAATATTTCTACAGAAAATGGAGATAAAATCTTC
>WEIU01016113.1:26514-36787 GCA_013389925.1 Aegithalos caudatus | reverse complement strand
GAGTGTGGGGAGTTTTTCCCATGCACTAAAGTCAAAGGCAAAGCTTTCCTGGGGTCCCAGCTGGGGTCTCAGACCCCCCAGGGCAGTTTGAGGGATTTTTCACATGCCCTGGACTCCAACATCCAAGGAATTTAGTATTATTTAAACTGTACAATTTAGCCTCAGAAAAGAAATTTCTGATTTCAATCCAAGGGGCACCGTCAATGTGAAATAACAAATCCACACCAAAAGCTCGCTTGGAAGGAATTACAGTGTCATTAAGGTTATGTTTTTGTTGTTTGTATGTTTGGTTTTGTTTTGTTCTATTAAAACCACTGTGTTTGAGACACAAATCAAAGAATTTTTTTGTATACTCAGCATTGCTGATAAGCTCTGCTGATACTCCCTTCTACATATTCATTTGATGTACATATGACAACACTTCCTCAGTTTTAGGAGAATAACCTTATCAGACCAACAAAGCCCATAATTAACTGTCAAAGATGTGTAAAGAACCAACTGAAGAATTTAACTGTGTACACAGACCAGTGAAATCTAGACATAGCTTTGGAACCCAGTTTCAAATTTATCATCTTATCTGCTACACAATTCACCAGTGTAGGATAGGATAGGATGTAAATAGGATGATAAATTTTATTAGTGATTGAGACTAAAATTATTTTTATGTGTTTGTAGATAAGACCTTATTTTACATTTTACTTTGAATTTAGAACAGAAAAATTTAGGTCAAAAGGGACCGGTAGAAGCCACGTGGGCTAAAAGTCAGAGTCTAGGTTGCTCAAGATTTACATTTTCTCTTTTCATTGTTAGAACAAATTCACTGTGATTTTTTATTTGCTAGGTTTTTTTGCTGATGTTGTTTATTTGGTTTAGTTTTTTTGGGTTTTTTGTTTTTTTGTTTTTTTGTTTTTTTGTTTTTTTTTTTTTAATGCAGCTATATAGCTACATAGCTATATATATAGTCTTTAGCACACTTTAAGACATATGTAAACTCTGATAATTTTGCTGGAAGAAATTACATATGCATTTAATTTTGCTTGTTATAGGAATAAACACCAATGGTGTTTACTGATGTTATAATACATTTACTGCTGCTTATTCGGAAATTCAGTCTTGGTTTTCTTCTGAAATCACAAATTAACTGATAACTTATGTCCTGCCATTATCAGCATTTCTAGTCTCATCAGAGGGAAAGATATAGAGTGATGAGAACCCCAGAATTCGAAAGGTCAGGAAATGACTTGCTAAAAAATACTGTAATTGCAACATTAGCATTTATTTAATGTTTTATTTATTTTTAGCTTTTAGATACCTTTAGATGAGTTCTATATAGTGTACCAGTAATTTACCATGAAGCTGATTTGCTGTGGGATCATAAAAACTTTATATTTTGCTTTGATCTCTATGTACTTGATGTTCTTAAGAGAGACTGTAAGTTAATGGGTATTATATAGGTGTTTTTTCTTAAGCAATCTTTGGAAAACAAAACAAAACTTAAAAAAAAAAAAAAAAAAAAAAAAAGAAAAGAAAAGCTTTCTCAATACAATAGCCAATTTATGCCATTGGTTACAGTCATGAAAGATATAAAAGTCAAATGATAATAGTACATCATATAATCAAAAAAATTAAAAACATGAGCAAAAGAAGCAAAGGCCTCTAAAGAGGTATATATTCATATGTTTATATGTAGCAAGTCCTCAGAGTATTTACAAAGCTGTTCTTTGTTATGTCATTGGAATCTTTATGAGTATTATCATTAAAACAAGACTAAAGAACTTATATTACTATGAAAATATGGAGAATTATGTACAAAATATTTATGATTTATGAAATGTATTTTCATTTGATTAGGAGGATATATTTTTGTTCTATTAATAAGAAAGGTAAAAAATTGCTTACATCTCCCAAACAGGCATATGCATAATTTTTTTAATAAGTCATCATCAGTGCATTTTTTCCAATAGCTTAGTCATCAACCAATAAATAAACTAATTCATTTGTAAGTAACAATACTTTAAAGGAAGCTGTCCTAATGTAAAACCAAACCAATAATTCAAATAAAACTTTCACTTGCATCTCAGGGTAGGTTTAGTTGTATCTATTTATGTACTCAATTATTTAAAAGAATTCTGGGTATAAACATAAATTCAGCAGAAATGAAGTACACAGTTATCCCAAAATATTTCATTTTATGAGTGCTTCATAGACAGAGCTTAGATGGGTAGTGGATTTTTTTAAATGAACACACGTTACCAGTAAACGAAACATTACAGCTCCTGATGCAAAAGAGATCATTATAAGAACTGTTGAATACAATTTAGCTTTCAGCAGTGGGCCTTTTATAACCACCACTATTTTACATTTAGTCAAAAAGGATAATCTGGTTTCTTTAATTTGGTTGCTACACTTTAATTGATATGAAGAAATTCAGAGGTAATATTATTGGTTTAGTGGATGCAAAATTAGTCAAAAATTTGAATAAATAAAAATTCAACATGCAATTATGACTCAATACAATATTACAGATTTTTAGAAAGAACTGTAATGTAATTCATTCTGACTATTGAAATAACCTAATACTTGAGTATTATTCATTAGCACAAAAGAATATTGACCTCAGAGCTCATGTCTTATTTGTATGTTAAATTCTACAGACTGTCATAAGTGTTAGCTAGAATAGTTTTCATTGCCATTCAGAATGAAACAAAGCAAACACACCCTAACTTCAGGAGAGAGAAAGCAGGTAAGAAGCAAAATACCTGTAAGATAATGTATGTGCATAGATCTGATTGTCACTTATTCAGGTCAGTCTAAATGTCCAAATAAATGTTAGACAACTAAATGTCTAACTGAGTACGCTGGTAAAAGTGAACCTTTAGGTGGTACAATTATGCAAAATAAGCAGTCATCTCGTTAAGCAGATATCATATGCATATTAAACACATTTAAAATTTAAATTTCCTCTAGTAGCTGAGGTTTTTTTATCTACAGCAATTTTCCATCTTACATTCCATTTACATATCTTATTCCATTTGTATCAACTTTTTTTCAAACTTAAAATACCTAATGGAGTTATGCAGATGCCTCTTTATTGCTGTTTTAGATGCTGTGAGATATTTGAAACATCAGCACAGAGTTGGCAGGTATGATAGTGTACTGCCATGAGATCCATGTGCTTCTGGAGAGATGGAGGCCAGGCAGAACATGCCTATGTCTTTTACTAGGCTCTTTGATCATTCCTTAATAGTCTACCACTTTGGCAAAAAGATTTATATGACAGATGTGTTTTCTCAAGGTTGGTGGGGTTTGTGTTTTTTTTGTTTTTGTTTTTTTTTTTTTTTGGTTTTTTTTTTTTTTTTTTGTTGGTTTTTTTTTTTTTTTTTTGTTGGTTTTTTTTTTTTTTTTTTGTTGGTTTTTTTTTTTTTTTTTTGTTGGTTTTTTTTTTTTTTTTTTGTTGGTTTTTTTTTTTTTTTTTTGTTGGTTTTTTTTTTTTTTTTTTGTTGGTTTTTTTTTTTTTTTTTTGTGGGATTATCTGTTCCTTCTTTCCCTTTTTGATTTTGGGAGTGTTCTCTGACCTCATTTAGAGATCCCATAAGTACCTGATGCTGGCTTGGGTAGTCATGGAAAACCATGGGAACTAAAAGACAATGTCTATGGAGGTTTAAGAAAATATATTTCTTTCTGTTTCAACTCATAAAAACCCGAAATTTAAAATTGTGACATTCTACTTGAGTATTTGATTTTGATGATGTAGTTTAGCTACAGAGTGTTATCAAACACAGAACAGTGATACAAATTTGTAGATTAGTAGACTGCATATGAATGAATATATTTGCTTTTTTCTTCCTGGTGTGTCTAACAAGTCTGCTAGGCACTGCAGCCATAGGAAATGGACAAATTATGTACCTAGTGCAAGACTACAGATGTTTCTGGGAGCGTAGGAAAAGCATAAGTGGTATTTTTATTTATTCAACTTTTCTATGTCAGAAAGACTAGATGCTCATCCTGAAAAATTTATAGTAAATTCTAAATCTCCAGTAGTAAATACGGTGAAATTAAAGATATAATTTGGAGACACGATATGTATTCAGAATTTATGTATTACTTGCTTGCAAAACTACACTATGTAGTTTCAGTGACGTGAATCTGGCAATGTTTTTGCAATCATTTCAGAGTATAAGAATGGAGAACAGAACCACCCATTGCCTTGGAACCAGAGAAAATGATTAGGAGATACATGATTAAATTACTCCATGCAGACCCAAGACCCAATCACCATCATACACTTTGGAAAAGAATTCATCTTGTTGGTTGTTTGCTGCAACTACCCCATCCTTATCCTCCCAAGGAAAACCAAAGTGGCTAAGGATTCAAATGGACATCAAAAGCACCACAGAACACCACCAGAGAAAAGAGGTCGATTTTAGGAGGATTCCATACAATTTTAACTGCATATTTTAAAGTAATTATTTGCTTTGAATATGAGCATTAGTAATATTGCAGGCAGATAGGTAACAGTAGCTGTTATATTCACCACCATATTTTTATCTGTTAAGACTTCCTTTTGAAATAAGACAGATTTTGTTTGAGTTGTCAGACATCTCTAAGTACTCAGGGCGCAACTGCATAAAATTTCTTGATGTACAAATAAAGTGACTAAAGGATTTCTTTTTCCTGGGTGAAAGACTAGTTTTGAAGGAATCTGTGTCTCATGTATCTTCTGACTCCATCCTTATTTATTTTTCATTAATGGAAAAAGTCAAATGGAGTCTGAAACAAAACATTGTCTTATGTACATGGGAATTTCTAAATATTCTGTCACCATTGATTAAAATAAAATAAATAAACTCTAAGCTGAACTTATATGAAAATTTGTGGTAATTTTTTTTGTGTTGTAAATTATTGAAAATGACATAATTATTTTCTTTCAATCATGTAATTTACAGAGTGTGTACCCATGTCTCTTCCTCCTGTAGGTTACTACATTCTGTCACATGGTATAGATTCAAAAAATGAAGGCACCTATACTAAACAGCTTAATCTGTCTGTTTTCATTTTCTAAGTATATTTTAAAAGACCATTACTCCAAGAGTAATTATTATTCTATTTTAATCTCTCCCACTATCTTTTTTCAATCACATATGACATAAATTTAAAATGACAAATCATGTCAGATTTATGGTTTCCAGGTCTTTAAAGTTCTGACTAGAAATTTCTTCAGTTTGATCAATCATTTGTTTTCTGCTTTTCCTGTGGTCCTTATGATAAAACGTAAGTCTTTAAACTTAAATTATTTATCACTTTAAGCTTCATGCTGAACTTTAAACACTTCAGCCCTCAAGGCAGACCAGCTCCCAGCTTCAGGATCTAAATAAAGCAATCATTTCATAATTGCAAAGCTAAAAATATGGAAAGAAATCTTGATTAGTCATACAAAAGTGCTCCTAGATAAATTGTTTACTTGGGACTGTGATGTGATAAATAGGATGACTGTGTTTCCTCTGTGCTTGTGTCTCTTAGATATTTGCTGTTTGACACTGATTATGCTTTTAAATAGGTAATTTTTTAAAATGCATTTTAACAGCTCTTTGTATTGTTTTCTTTTACTTTCAGATTCACAAGATTTTAGTTTTTCTACAGTGCATTAGTTATTTCCAAAGAGAATACAGTTCCTCAAGAATATTTCAGTTTAGATGGGATAGTATCTGAAGAAATTCACCAAAAAGTTTTTTTTAAGTGAATAGCAGTCTCACTTAATCTTAGTAAATTTTTAATTAGGTCACAGAAATTTTAGAACAGGAAGAATTTTAGTCTAATCTGAAAGATTCTGTGGTGGTGCATTTTTCTTTATGCATATTTTTGTAAACCCTCTTTTACAAAATGGTTTGTTCATATTTCTCCCCTCAGGTGCATGGTTTTACCCAAAGTTTTCTCCTCCCTTGCCCGGTTCTCATTCACTTCCAAGATCCACCTGTTACCCCATTTACATAGATATCAATCCTCCCTAATCCCTCCTCCTTGTTCTAGAAAGTTCCCTGTCAGTCCTTGTTGTCCCAACCCCCTGCCTAAACTCCTCCTGGGAATTCCCCTATTCCACAAGGCCCCATTGGTCCATGTTCCCCTTTCCACTCCCATTGTCTTCCCTATTGGTTGTCATATTGTGAGCCCCTCCTTAATCTCCTACCCATTGTATCCCAGATTGGTTGAACAATTGTTCCTTCCTCCTGCACCTCCACCTCCAATTTAAAAGATTGCTCAGAATGCTGATTTTCATCTTTTCATTGCTGCCCCCTCTCAGGGAATAAACTGCTTTGAGGAGCACACAAAAAGACCCCTCCCTGATCTTTAATCTGATCCTTGGTGCTTCACAGCTGCTGCTGTAGAGAGCAGCCCCACTTTTGCTGCCTTCCCAGCCTCACCTGGCCCAGGGGCAGCCACTCTCTTCACGGTCCAGGAAGGGACTGGCTGGATTTATCTGGCGTCACAGCAAGGTGCAAGAAATGTTTGTCTCTAATTTATGTAAAACGATGCAGAAACATAAAACATGTTAACATGCCAAGCTATTGTAACTTTGACTGTAAAATTTTAAAAAGTGTGACATATTCTGACTTCTAGTTTGATCTCTGAATAAATGGTAATTCTTGTAAAAAGGAGAAGATAGATTCTGAAAAAAAGAATATACATAATAAGCAAAACCCCAAGTATAAAAGAATAGGAAACCGAAATATCCAACATTTTCAAATAATAGATAAAATATTTCTTTTTTTTTTTTTTTTTCTTTTACATGAATGTAACTTTCTTTTTTTTCCTTCCTCTATGAAATTTTGGTCTTAATGACCAAAATGATAATTTAAGTTAATAATCTTCAGAGAATAATATTCTTAAAATACATAGCACATATACAAATGCATATCTTCATCATGAGTGGATTTTTCCCATTAAGCTAGCTAAAAGCCTTCTTCTAGTCATTTTATTTGCTGGTATGTCCAGTAACTTGCTGTTGTTTATGAAGACAGTTCCAGTAAATACTTAGCAAATAAATAAATCTTGAATTGAATAAGGTACTGTTGGGGCTTGTTTTTGTTGGACCACATGCTGATGAATCCATTATTAGCTGCAGGAGTCCTGTCTGTGTGGTTTTGTATTCATATACACTTCTATTAATTTTCTAAGTACCAGATGATTAGATTTAACATCTCACTAGCCTGATGCTACAGTGATTCAATTTCAAATTTAGTGAGATCTTTTGCCTGCCAGATACTTGTTTAACAATTTCCCACTAGCTCTAATTATTATTAAAAAAAAAAAAAAAAAAAAACAAACCCTCAACAGAAGAGTTTGCTTATTTGCATTTTCTAAGATAAAAGCATGATCTTCTCAGCCAATTTACTGCTGCATTTGCTGTGGCCAGCATCTACTCAACTAAAATAACAACATTCTTCGGTACTTTTTTCTAGATGCAATTTTTTTTCATCTCATACTCAGCAAATATTTCGTTCTGAGGACCATATCGTCTTAATTACTATGTCATAGCATTTTATTATTTTGAATACCAAGATATTAAAGAAAAAATATGACAACTTAATGAAGTACAGATTTTAAATGTTGAGTGTATCCAATTTAATGTCACATAATTTGGTTGTTAATATTCTTGGTTGCCCTCTTTCATGGGAATGCAAAATCTAGCATCTGTTTCTCTTTCAGTCTGTTTTGTGATCTTTTTTTTTCTGTGTCACTTCCATAATAATTCATCAGACATATAAGCATCTGTGCTGATTTTTACTGGGGTAGAGTTAATTCTCTTCACATCTAGTAGATGTACAAACCGTATCAAGTACTGCATTAATTGCCAGTTGAGGAAGTAGATTGTCCCACATTATTCTCCACTGCTGTGGCCTCAACTTGAGTACCATGTGCATTTTGGGGACCAAAATATAAGAAGGATATAAAGCTATTAGAGAGAGCATCTAAAGGAGGGAAGCAATGCTGTTGAAGGGCCTTGAGGGGACGACATATGGGGATCTGCTGAAATCACTTGGTCTGTTCAGGCTGGAGAAGAGGAGGCTGAGGGGACCTCATTGCAGTTACAATTACCTCATGAGGGGAAGAGCAGGGGCAGACACTGATCTCTGTCTGTGGTGACCAGTGACAGGACTCAAGGGAAGACAATAATTCTATGATTCTACTTGCACACAAAATCACCCTACTTTCCTTAGGTTATAGTATAGGTTTGGGGGGGGTTTTCTGAGTTACCTTTCAATTAATTTTTCCTTTTCTACATAGAAAAATGAAAATAAATTTTACTTACTTTTTTAAAAAAAAATATTTGTTTTTATACACTATTTTAATATTAGTACACCACAATGTTTCTTAGAACAAAATAACACTTTTTACATCTTACATATGAATTTAAGTTTCTGAAGATTTGAGAATTCTGTGTCTAAACTGATGGACAACACCAACATTTCCACAGTTATATCTTTCTGATGACTCTTCTAACTGCCAGAGTAAAATTAATTTCCCATTAACTCTTCCGTGCCTTGGCCTTTCAAACATCCATGTTTTACTCACCCACCTATGTAACCATGCCTTTTTGAGCTTTGAGCAGAAAAGATCGTATCCTAATAGCAAGTTCAAAGAATCACAAGGGCTAAAAAGTCAGCAAACATCAGTAGCTAATACAACTGAGGATCAAATAAACTCCAAAAGAATTCTCATGATTTGGATCACACGGTCGTGATGGTGATCAATAACTCACTTGTTATATGCTCACACTTATTAATCAAACTGAAATGTGTCAAACTAAAACAGGTAAGATGAAATTAAATCACCTTGTTGAAGTAGCTGTTCAATTAATCCAAGGGTTTAAAAGTATTCAGAAAGGGATTGAACATGTAACTAATAAGTAAATTCAGAATTCAGCAATATATCATTGATAGAATTGCTAAAGCAATTCATGTGATATGAAAATCCCATCATTCCAGAAATCAATGAACTTTTAGGCAGTGAATTAAACTGAGGCTCTCTAATATGTAAATTTAATGTGTACATTTAATGCATTCATTGGTGTAAAGGTAAGATCTCCTTGTCTTTCTCTTGACCCAGGAGTTTTTCATCTTTTTTTCTCTCGAAGTCCTGCTGTTGAGGGGGAGTGATGGAGTGGCTGATGGGCATCTGGCAGCCAGCCAAAGTCAACTCAGCACAACCTCTAATGTTCTTTCTTACACACCAATTCAGAAAAAATCTTTTAAATCTCAGGAGTATGTTGGAAAAGGATAAGGCTTATCTACTGAGTAATAGACAATTAAGTGCAATTCTCTTTGGGTTTTATACTTTTGAAAGTGCTTGTGTGCATTCATGTGCACAGGTAGAGAAGTTAATAAAGGTGTTGAATTGCAGTTGAGAATATTGCAAGATTGAACTGAAACATCCTGGTAAAATTCAGCTTATCTTTGGTCTTCCAAATTTCTTTCTAAAGAAAGAGTTACCCACTTAAAAAAACCTTACTCATTGAATCAGGAAGAAAGAAATGTAAAGGCTCCCTAAAGAGTGTACTAATTAAAATATGAATAGGAGTAACTCCTACAATTTTTATATGTCTATTCAATTGGTTTAAAATAAATAAACAGAATTTAATAATCTGTAAAACAAAGCAAACTCGATTGAACAGAAGTGGTCAAGCAGATTCAAGTTTTACTCTTACTGAAAATAATAATAAAAATAAATATACTTTCTTCAGCAAGTCATTAACAAATTGACATATGATTTATGAATTAATTTATTTTTGTCAAATTATAATTTTTCCCTGTCAAAATGCAAAACTGCTCATGCAATCTATTATTTTAAAATAATGATCATAGGTCAAGGCTGAACACTATTAATTGAACTGCTGCTTTGAACTAAACAATAAAGTACTCATCAGGTTCTGGTATGATCATTATATTCTGTACAAAACATGTTTCTAAAATCTCCCATCATCCATTATCAGAGTAAAACTTTGATTATACAACTCTCCACTTATTTTTTATCATCTGTAATGAAGCAGATTTTATAAATAATTATCCTTTCTAAAGCAGACAATTTGTTTTAAGATATAAAACTATCAAGACGAACTTCAAATGGCAAAGTAAGAAGAACCAGATACTGCACTACCATACAAATAGTTTTTTAAAAACCTGTAGGATATGGATTTGCCTGCTTCTTGGAAAGAAAAACTGATAAGAACAAGAGATATCAAAACAATAACTTTTAAAGAATTTGAAAGCATCCTAGG
>WEIU01016113.1:1841-14575 GCA_013389925.1 Aegithalos caudatus | reverse complement strand
AAAAAAAAAAAAAAAAAAGACAGAAATTTGGAAAAAATGGAACAAGAGTTTTAATCTGTAAATGTATCATTTTTATCCAGAACAGGAGTTGAAAGTATATCTACTTACCAAAATAGGGTCTAAAGAAGGTTTTTAAAAGAAATCATAGAAAATCAAGCACTGAATTTTTAAAATTATTATTATTGTATTTTGAGGGGAACTAATTGTATAAATGTGAAATAAAGGGTACACAAAATCACAAATATGCATTAGGGGGAGGCAACAAGAAAGCTCTAAAAATAGACAGATATAACCCAGAAATACAACTATGAAATTTTGCCAAAAGCTTGGTTCAAATATGGGAAGCAAAACTGTCTTTTTGCAAGGAAACTTATTTTAGGTGATTACAAATATGATTTATGAAAAGCCCATTTTTTTTGGAAAAAAAGTTCAGAGGTTTTTTTCTATATTTATAGTCTGAAGATTATCATGTGAAATAAATTAAATCAAGCCTACACAGTAACACAAAGTGAAATATTGACTACACTTTCCATACTGGTGATACCTGACACATGTTTTTTCCATTTATTATTGTTTAGTTGCCATTTAAGTGCCAGGTAAATCGGTTAAAAGCTGTTAAGCATTCACTGAAGACAAACAATGACTGTAATTTCAATAAGATTTAATTCTGAGGAAACCACTTAGACGAAGTACAAAACTGGATGATGGAGTCAAAGCTGATGAGCTTCACAGATAGTTGAACTGCAAAATCATCGTTATTCTACAATATTAAAGTAAAAAAAAACAGGAGTAGTGACCTTGTATATCCAAGAAATCTTTTTTAGCTGTCCAGTTATGTATTTTTTCAAATACACATGTGTAATTCCCTGAAAATATTTTTGCCTGTTACAAAATTAAAAGGAAGGGTGAAAAGTGTAATCTGATTGCACTTTCATTGATGTCGCTAGGTAAAATGTCAAAATACATTGTCATGCTAGAAGGATAATTTCCACAAGCAACTGTACCTCAGTAAAACTTCTCTTATTTGTAAAAAAGAAAACTCAAGGAAACATCACCTCTCTAATTACTACATAAATCTGAGAAAAATGTCACTATGAAAGATTTAGTAAAGCTTGCATAATTTCACTATCATGCTTTCTTAATTTTAAAGCCAATTCTTCTCTCACAAAAATGTGTACTATTCCTCCTCACCCACACTCTGGAAAGATCTTGTAAGTCTTGCAAAAATAGTCTTTTTAAAGCCCTATATTGAGGCTTAATCATCTTTTCAAGTGCTGAGTGATTCTTTTCTCTTCCACACAACTTCTTACACTTGTTCTTCACCAGAATCTAATGGCATCCTAAATACACAATATCAAAACATTTAAACATGACAGACCTCCTTGACTTTCTTCTGAGATATTTACCTTTTAAAAAACATATTCTAAAGCTCCAGCACTGAAGAATTAGTTTAATTTGAAAAGAACCTTGCACATGTATATCTATAAATGCAGATATAGCTATCAATACGTCTATGTATCCATATATATATGAATGAACATGTGCACACAAATATATAAAAACCTTTTCAGCAGTTCGAGGAAGACATAAAGAAAAATAATTCTGCCTTAACAAGATATTATTTTCATCTTCTTTTAGCCTGCTAACAATCTTCACCTGTTTTCCCTGATGATTATTTAAGCTGTAACTCAGTGAGGACCATTGGTTCCTAACTGGAATTATAGTTCTATTATTTGCATTTCTGCAGAACATTGGTCGCATAGTCTTTGAGATTGTAGTTGAGAGTACATTCACCAACCAAAGTTTTGACTGACAGTGAGGGCCTTTTCAGGCTCCTACATCTGAGAAAATCTCTTTTATCTTTTGAGGAGTGAATAGAAAGGAGAAAAACTTGTGGAAAACACTCAAACCTTTTATCTGTGGGTTCCCAAGTTCCTGCAGCTGATATCAGAATTGCATTCAAACACTTATGAAACAGGAAATAGAAATGAAAACACAGAAGTACAAAGAAAAACATTTCATTAGAGATGCATTTGTCCACATCTGCTGACTGTTAACTCTTTAAGAGAATTTATATCCTGCACAAATTTGAGATACAGAATTTTACTCTTCTAATTTCCTTGTAGGACCAAGTTACATATTCCTTTTAGTGAACAAATGCCAAATTGTTATGCAATAGTTTAAAAAATTCAATACCAGTGTATCAACACTTACCATAAAATATTATGAAAACACATCCTTTTCTTAAGCATTGTTATGCAAGCTAAAATGAAACTGGATGTTCCCTGATTAGGAACAGGTATTACATTCTTTATCACAGGATAAAATCATGGAATGGTTTGGTTTGGTTTGGTTTGGTTTGGTTTGGTTTGGTTTGGTTTGGTTTGGTTTGGTTTGGTTTGGTTTGGTTGTTTGGTTTGGAAGATCACCTAGTTCCGACCCCACAGTCAGGGGAAGGGACATCTTTCAGGTTACACAAAGCCAAGGCTTTTCTGGGTAACTTGTTCCAGTATCTTACTGCATTCTTTATACAGAATTTCTTCCTCATAGCCAACCTTAATCATAACCATGCAATTTTAAGAGGTTGGAATGGACCTTTAAGTTCATTTTGACCCAACCCCCTCAGGCACACCTCCAAGTACACCATGTTGCTTAAGACCTTGTCCAACTCTCTTTGAACACTGCCAGGGTTAGAGCATCCACAGCCTATTTCAGTATCTAACCATCCTCACAGTAAAAACAAACAAACAAACAAACAAACAAACAAAAAAAAACCACAAAAAAACCCCACACTCTTCCTAATATTTAACCTGAATTTCCCTTCTTTCAATTTGCACCCATTTCCCCTTGACCTATCACTACAGTTCCTGATGAAGAGGCTCTCTCCAACTTAACTGTCAGCCCTCTTCAGATACTGGGAGATTGCAAGTCTCCACAAAACCTTCCCTTCTCCAGGGTGAACAGCCCCAGCATTCTCAGCCTGTCTTTGTTGGGGAAGTGCACCAGTTCTCATCTATGTTACTGTTTCATATTCAATTTTTCATCTACCAATATCCCCAAGTCTTTCTCTGGAAGACTGTTCTAAATTCATTGATGCACTAGTCAGTATTGATACTGAGAACTGACCAGGATGTTGCACTTGGCCTCATCTCACTGGCCCACTCCTCCAGCTTGCTGATGTCCCTCTGGACAGCATCCCTCCCCTCAAGTGAATCAACTGCACCCCTCACCTCAGTGCCATCTGCAAACTTGCTGAGGGTGCACTCAGTTCCACTGTCCACATCATTAACAGAGATACTGAATAATATTTGTCTGAATACAGACCCCATGAGGGACACAACTTGTTGCTGATTTTCCAACTGGACTTCAGCTATTGATTGCAACATCTTGGGTGTCGCCACGTGGCCACTGTGTTATTCTTGGAACAGTCCACCCAGTCAAATACAAATCTCTCCTATTTAACAAAAAGGAGGTTTTGTGGCCATAACAAAGTCCTTACACAAGTCTTGGTAGATAACAAATTGAGTTACAAAAATCAAGGTAAATTATAATAAAGATAACTAGCATAGGCATGACTAATATATCTATTGGTATTGTAGAATTATTATGTATATAATTATTACTATTCCATAAGCTGCAGCCTTCCAGAACTGAATATCTGGGCTAAGACTCTGAAGTCAGCTCCGATAGAAAATGTTCTGTGGCACATCAAACTCTTGATATTTCAAATGGATTTTTTCAATTTCTTAAACCCTTTTGTGTTAGAAGATGTTCATGTACAAACACACACAGAAAAAATTACCTAGTCCATCTGAATTAAATTTTCCTGATCTCTATAAAAAGCCCCCTGTTCCGAAGATTACAAAAATTCCACTACTACTAGATCATGCAAACTGAGATTTCCACAATCTCATATTCACTTTACATTACTTTATCCATGCTTGCATGCTTCTTAATTAATTACATTTCATTGAAACAAATATTATGAGAGCTAGATTAATTTCAGCAGTTACTTTAAGTAGAATTAAGGCATGATATATATTTTGACACCTATGATTAAGGAAGCACACCTCAAAGACTAAATAAGAAAGAATCCATGATTTAAAAACATTACCTTTAACTATTTCATCATATATATTTAATTTATTACTACAAGTCAGATTTTAATAATATTTATTCATTACCTTGTCCTAAAGTTTGCAGGGTGAGGATGCCCATCATATAATGACAAATAATCATACTCTTCTTCTAGAGCAAAAGACTGAAAGACGATCTGTATTCTGTTTCTTTCTTCTGCTATTATAACCCAGGTACAGTTTGCACCATTTGGATATCCATATGGGAAGCCAGGGCTTTCTATAGTGCCATTAAGTCCTTTTAAAGTTCCACCACAGGTATAAATAAATCCTAAAAAAATACCAAGGAAACAAAAGTTAGTAATTTTTATATCAACCTTCAATAGAATACATTACTAGAATTCATGATTTTTGAAAAATATCAAAAATTTCTTAGCAACTACTGCATTTAGAAAGGTAAAGCCCATGTTTTTACACAAATGCTGGCCACTTAATGCAAAACAATCCCACCTACCTAACAAATGTGTTTTCCATACTGTTTATCTGAAGACATATGGTAGCATCTTTGAAAATAAACATATATAACAACAACTATGACTAAATTTGTTTGCCTAGGAAGCAAAGTATTCACATCAAGTTCCTTTTTTGTTTTTTTGTCAAATGGAAGAGTAAATAAATCTTTTTGGATACAGACAGGTTCAGCCTACTAACTTTGTGCTTTTCCTCCATGTATGTTGTCTCTGGAAAAGACTGAAAGTCTGTTTATTATGAATAAGCTTTTCCCAATCAATAATTTTGGGTTATGAAAGACCTATACTGGAGGGCTCAATCTGAAATAGCCATCTGTTGCATCATTATATTATCTCATGTAAATATTAAGTGTTTACATGAATCAATTGACCCTACGTGGAGGTTGTTCAGCTGCAGTGATCAGGTAGGTCCCCAGAGCTGCCCCAGAGCTGCTCCCTCACACACCACATCCACACCCCCACTCCATTTCCCCATGGTGGGATGGGGGAGAGAAAGAAGAGTAACTGTGAGAAAACTCTTGGGTTGAGACAAAGTCAAACAGGTACTGCAAAAGTGGTGCAGATGAGGGAATTCATTGGCTGCTCTGGCAGGAGTGTGTTCAGCCCCCGCCAGGAAAGCAGGCCAACATCAGCCCTAATGTAGGGAAAACAAACACCATAACCCAGAACATGGTCCCTTCCCCCTTCTTTCCATCAGCTTTTATCACTGAGCTTGCTGCCATGTGTTGTAAAATATCCCTTTTTATTGCTTGGGGTCATCTATGTCCCCTCTGTGTCCCCTCCCACCTTCTTGCCCATTCCCAGAAACATAAGAAGCAGAGGAAGCCTGGGCAGCTTGTAGGCACTGATAAAATGTTCAGCATTGTCTTGGTCACAAATCTAAAACAAAAGACCAACCATAAGATCTACCATGAAGGAAATTAAGTCTATCCCAGACAAGTTCAGTACAGTGGATCAAAGCTGAAAAGTTGCTCTGCTGATAGATCCTTTCTAAAATTAGGATCCTCAAATATCAGAAATTAGCCCTAAATTCAAAACCTAATTTTTCTTGGAATATTAAAAAAAAAATCTTTGTATATAGAAAATCTATTTTCTGAGAAAAATAAGAGAACAAGAATAATTATGAAAAGGTCTCTCCCCAGTCACTGTGTGCTGGCAGGGCAGGTCCTTTTCTATACTTTTGTTTCAAGTTCTAATGCTCAGTTATGGCAGTTCTTAACTCTTTTGGAACTTTAGGGTATTTTTTATTTTCCACCAGCTTTGTAGTCTGAATGTAGGTCTACATCCCCTCTCCAGGCTTTCCGTTCTCTTATGTCTTAAATATTAGATCAGCTTTCCTGCTTTGCCTTTTGCACCCCTGAAGCTTCTTTTCCCCAAGAATGCTCAGAGCAAGACCCCTCTTCTAGTGGAGGGATTTCATCTGAGAGAGAACACAAAGCGCTGAGTTGCTCTTTCACAGAAACATGACATACATTTCATAACAAACTACAAACAAACAAACCAGACACCAACTCTTAAATTATACACACACGTATATATTTGAGCTCGTTAAATCATCTTCTTCATGACACATTCACAAGCTTGTCTTCACGTTGAGCTTTTAAATGTACAGAGACCCCTTTCCCTGAAGTTACTAAGCAGAAATCTCTTCAGATTTTACACTTTGTATTGCTATGCTGTAAAGTAACTTTTCTTGACAACAGAAGAGTGGCAATTTTTTTATCTCTGCATTTTCATATATATTTACAATGGTGAGAAAAGAGGCCTCATGAAGTATGACTGCTTTTTTAATACTATTATCAGTGTATCATAAATATATAGGACAAAAAGGGCTGGGAAGATACTCTTAGAAAGTGATTAGGGTTTTTTTTCACCTCATCTGATGTGTAGCAAATTTTACCTTCTACTGCAAGTTGCCTTAGAGAATTTACTCTCATATCAGTGCCTGCACAATCTTCATTGTTAGGAGTCTGTTTTATTTATCTCTTCTGCATCTCCCTCATATACTTGAACTATTTTTAAATTCTCTTTATGTGTTATTATTTATTATTTAAGCTCAGATGTTTTATTTAGCACTTTAAAAATGTTTTGGAATACAGTTTTTGCATAAGACACTTTAGAAAATCAAGCTATTTATTCATAAGATCTACATCCTAGAACTTTAATACTTCCTACCAAATAACATCACTGTAATAAGTCTTTTTAAATAGCTATGTGAAGAAATTTATTAGTCTAGTTTTTTTTCCTAGAAGTCTCTTGCTGAGGCCTACTTCAATAGATTTAGAAAAAAACTTAGACAGAGACTTGAAAATTAAATGGCATACACTGTTAATTTTCATCCATCTCTCCAGACCAAGTGTGGAAAGCACAGTACCAACTTTGACTCAAGATCACAGTACAGCTCCATAATTCAGAACCTTTGTTGCTGTGCCTATTTCATGAAAACTTTCAATTACATATGGATTACTCTGTTAATTCAATACAAACTACAAAGAAAATTTCTTCTATAATAGGTCTACTGTTACCAAAATAAAATTATATTAAAAAAAAAAAAACCCAAAAGCAAAAAACAAACAAACAAGAAAAAAAAAGCAACCAAAAAACCCCCAGAGTCACAACTATGTGGGAACAAACCCTTGTGATATAACATGCTGTTTATTAAGGAGTGTAAATCTTCATACTCGATCCAATAATTAGTCCTGTTCATACACTGATATGAAATGTAAACATCCATGACATATAAAAGTTCCAATTAATCCTTTTATTCCATATTCAAACTGTAACAAAAGAGAATTATTCATATGCTGCAAGATGATACAACTTGGATGTTTTTCAGAGATGACTAGGAGAATGTAGCACAGCTATGCACGTGTCAGAAAATACGCTTTTAATTCCAAGAATGGAAAAAAAAACCAAATGAACCAACAGGGAAGTTTGATTTTGATAGGCCTACTCTTCTAATCTGTAAAATAAAAAATCATGCTGACAGAACTCATGTGCACAACATGCACTTTAATCTCTGCTTTCATATGTTAATGTATCTGTGATGCTTTTCACCTTGGCAGTCCAACTTGGGTATGATCAAAATAGACAGCGTGCATTAACTGACTGGTCTGATCAAAAGTGGAAAACATGACATTTATTTTCAAGAGGTAAAATTCATGCTGAAATAACTAGTAGTATATACTGTGATCTTTTTCATTGAGATTTCAGAACCAGCATTCCAAGCAGAATTTACTTGCAAACTGCTCTTCATTAAAGGTAAGTTTTTATTCAAAGCACACAATAAAGAATTTTGAAAAGCTTGAAGTTAGACTAAAAAAGAAAAATTCTTGTTGAAATAAGTATGAAAATGAACAACACCACTCATGAGATTCTCTTAATAGCTAGTATGATTCAAAGTTTCTGTTTCATTGTTTTCTACCAGATTTTAAAATTCAGATGTTTAATTCTCATAAATTTTACATCGATAAAAACTTATTGAAATCAGAAAACACGGCTTCTATTCTTGATTTCAGTCATCCTTTCATTCATTGTGGTATTATTGTGAGCATCAGTAACAGCAGTTCTTAATCCATTTATTCAACTTTCATTGCCTTCTAACAAAGCAAGTAGTTCTTACATCATGTCCATACCCTTTGCCCTTGAATATCCCATAATTACACTCAGTCAGTACTCAATAAGATTGTATTTGGCTTTTTCTCTTCCTCCTGACCACTCAGTTATACTGTTTAATAACATATTTCCACACCTTTCACCTTACAAGTACTCCACACCTTTCATTTAATCTTAATCTTGCTTGTTTAGTGTGTTCTTTAATAACAGTCATTACCATAAGATAATTATACTGAATTTGCATTGATTAACACACTTGTACATTTCTAGGTTGCTTGAGTATTTTCTTTTATTTAAGTTTTTAATACTTTCTGTCTTTTATTTTAAGAGAAAAACAAGGAAATAGAAAATTATTTGTTCATATGCTGCATTTTTCTTCAATATCTTCTGATAATGTGATCTCCATTCATTTCTTTCACTTGCACCTATCTTAAAACATAGCTAATCCTATCTTAAAGTATACCTTATCCATGTCATCCATGTTCACATCCCTTTATTTTGTGCAATATATCTATTTGAAAAATTATTCTTTTCCCCCAAATGGTAGTTCTCTTCCATTCAGATAATATGTACGTTATTCACTTGTCTCTCGTCATGCTCATTGCATGTTTCTGCAACACCTTTTTCTATGTGTGGCCTTTGATCACCTGACTGAATTTGGCAGCAAAGAGTAGTTATTTTTCATGCTGACCATAAATCAGTACAGACTGTTTTGCTAATTCTTTTCTGTTTATTGGATTCTCATTCTATTCACTTATATTATCATCACCTTAGTTTTTATGTTTCCTCAATGTTCATTCTTTTTGATAGCACTTCAAAGAACCTGCTGGAGTTCAACAGAGACAGATTTTGTAGTGATGTGAACCCATCCCTATGATGTGAATCCTTTTCTTCTGCTATCAATATTATCCAGTTTTGTTAAATATATACTCAATATTTATTTCTAATATTCTAATATTTATTTCTATCTCAACTTTAATTGTCCTGACATGCCTCATGCCCAGATCTTTAAGCCCATTTATAAAACTGAGAGTAGGATTCTCTCATCAGATGTGATGACTGCATTTTTCTTTGAAGTGTGTTTGAAATTGACGTTTTTATCACTTATCACTATGTCTTAATTCTCTTTAATTTATGCTTTTCCATTCCCATTATGTTGTTTTTTGTTTGTTTTTTTTTTCTGCATAAAATGAGCCTTCTTTCACTAACTTTAACTTCCAATAAAGCAAAGTTTTATTGACCTTTTCACATGAGTACAAAATAAGAAGGATAATCATCTCCTTTAATGTACTGGACTTAGTTCCTTCTTACTCTCCACCTTTTTGTCTTTCCACCTTATGTGTCCAACAACTTGAAAGCTTCTTTCTTATTCTACTGTATTTTCATATGAAAAATCTGTTGATTGATTGTCCTGGTTTGAGACACCCTCAGGCACTGTTACATTAAGGCCACTCACTGGTGTCCCTTCCTACCAGAACATTACAGCCTCCTCTTTCTTCACAAATCTCCTGTTTCCCCTGTGCTGGAATGGGAGCTGTGCATACAAGCAGCAACCCTGCACCACAGCACACCAGGACAGAAGTACATATTTAACAAAACAAAACAAAACAAAACAAAACTAAACACAACACCTGGGTAGCAGTTGACAGTGGAGTAGGAATCCATGCCAGCCACAAGGCCTTAGAGTTGCTGCTATTTCAGAAAATGCTACCTTGCATTGCTGTAGATCTCTATGTCTGTTTAACTCAATATTCTGTACTTCAGATAATTCTCACTTCCATCTCAGCTCCAATAGCAGCTTTTATAATGAGCTTTCTACTAGCTGAGAGAAGTTTACATTTAATATTTTGCCTGACCACATAGAATTGTTTCTGTCTTATGTTTTAATTTCCCAAAGTAATATAAACTTGAAATCATAAAATAGTCTGGGTTGGAAGGAACCTTAAAGATCATATATTTCCAAATCCTTGCTGTGGGCAGGGGCACATTCCTTTAGACCAGATTGCCCAACCTGGCCTTGCACACTACAATGATGGAAAACCCAAAAAAAAATTTGGGGACTCTGTTCTAGTATCTCACCACTCTCACTGTGAAGAATTTCTTCCTAATATCCAATCTTCTGTCAGTTTAAAGCCATTTCCCTTTGTTCTATTACTACACATCCTTTTAAAAAATCCTGCTCCAGCTTTTTTGTAGACTTCCTTTAGGTACTGGAAGGCTTTTATAGGATGTCCCTGGTACCTAAACCACCCCAACTCTCACGGTTACAAATTTGTCTGTCTTGGTAATATCTTTCTTTTGGATTGTTTTTTTATTTTCTATTTTTGTAAATAATTCTGGGAGGTTTTGACATATAATTCCAGTTTACTTGATTTCAAACTCTTTTCTTTAGCCCAAGGAAATCTCAGACTTGCTTAATAAAGCCTTATTACAAAAACAAACAAAAAACCCACAAAAATATTGTGTTTGTGAAGTGCACAAAGAACATTGAAGAAACTCTCTGAAAATCAGTTCTTAGGAGTTCCAAGTAATTGAGTATATCTTAACTAAATTGCCATTTTATTTCAATTTGTTCTTAAAAGCGTTTGCTCTCTCAAACAAGATATTCTGATGCAAGTTCTCTGTACAACTTACTGGAAATTGGGACAATTTAAAGTTTAGACACCATGAAGTTTTCAAAAGAAGTCTGTGATTTATGTCATGTTAAGGCTATGAGAAAAGCTGGCTATATTTTTGGTAAAAAACTGAGTAAGATGGATTGCCTTGCCCTTGCATAAGCTATAACAAGGTATCAAAATGACTTTTCCAATCTTTTGGTAGGGCTGTCTGGAAACTCTATAACTCAATCAGCAGAACTGGTGGAAAATACCAGTCAAAAAGAAACAATTACTATATATTATCACCACATTTGAAACACTTTTTGGAGGTACTGCTTTTCCTCCAGAGAGTATTTTCTTATCCCTGTTTCAGATACATTTTCTGAAAGAGGTTTAGAAATAATTTTTAGTCTTGTCTTCCACTTGTTTTACTTGTGAAAACTACTAGGACAAAAGTTTTTGTTCTCTCCTGTCAACCTTGAGTGGGTTACTTCTTTGAAGAAACAGAAGGTCTAAAATATAGTAGGGCTATTCATGTTCACACGGAGCACATTCTGAGCAGCAGGAAGCTTAAATTGGAAAGGTAGCAAAATTACAAACAGGATCTCATGTAATAAAAGTACCCATACCATTTTTATTACATGTATTGAAATCAATATTTATTGTCATTGTTTGTATTTCTTGTTCTACAACAGAAAACTGTTAATATAACTGAAAACAAAGAGGGTTTAACTTCAATAGTGTTGTCAGTCTTTGAGGAATTAAAAAAAAAAAAAAAAGATGAAACATAAACCTAGAAACCTCTAGGTCATTCAATAGAAGATTATCACATTCACAGGAAAATAGAGGGGATTTTAACTCACCTTTAGGCATTTAATTACTTTGGTTTATACATAACTCTCTGACACAGAATAGTCTTCTGCTTCTATTTTAAAAACATTGCTAGCACCACCAAAGATGAAAGTCTGGTGTCAACAAAGTCAGCTAAAATACACCCAGTATTTTATCCCCAGTATGTAATTAACTTTCCTTCTAAGGATATTTCAATACTTCTCTCCTATCCCTCACACAATATCTCAATGCCTTGTAGACAAGGGATCATCTGTTTCAAAACAACGCCTCCTTGCTCATACAGCCAGATAAGGGTAATCTCTCAGATGTGACAAGCATCTGGGCAATAGAACTAGACATAAAAACAAGAGAGGACATTTGGAATCTCATCACAGAACAAATTAAAAATACTCTCTGGGATTGAAATCCTGCCATATTTAATACCCTTCATATATGTGAGCTCTACAGAATTGCAGGGAAATCACATTTTTTATGCTTGGGGAGAGTGCAAATAGATATTGAAGAGTTTTGAGGGGATTTTTAATAATGATTTTGATTTCAAATAATGGAATTTCTTGTCTCAGTAGCATTTGGCCATCTGGCTTCTCACTGCTGTGTTTAAGAGTAAACATTTTGAGTGATGGCTTCCTCATTTTAGGGGAATTAGTTGTGAAAAGTGTCTTCAATAGTATTCTGAATTTTTACTCTTTCATCATCTACCTACTCTCCCTGCAATTCTTCCATCTGAACAGAAGTGGAAAGTAACCATCATACAATCAGGAATTGTATCAGGAATCTTCCCAGCAGCCCTAAAGAGAACACCATATCAAAGGCATGTCTGAAAATGAATTCATGTAAATTTTGTGTTTGATAACACAGGAGATTTACAGAGATTACATTGCAAAGATAAATTGTTGAAAGAATTACATTTATTTCACATTTCCTTTGCACTGTTCCTTTCTCTGCAAAGGTAACCACATGTCCAAAGATTTTTAATGCTCTTTATTTGCTGGGTTGTTTTTGTTTGTTTTTTTTTTAATTCAAATGTATGATCTGAGAAACTGTTAATTTTATAATTAAACTGT
>WEIU01016112.1:194766-222907 GCA_013389925.1 Aegithalos caudatus | reverse complement strand
AATTCTGAAGACAGAACCCTCAATTGAGCATTGCTTTTACCTAGGCATGCGTAGTTTGCGGGGAGTTCGAGTCACACCTCTTTCCTTCTAGACACCACTCGATGTGGTGATGATGGATTTGTTTTATAAGTTTTAGAACAGTTTTAATTGTGNTCCCTCCAACCGACTCCGGTCCGGTTGCACAGTGAGATCTTTTTGTGAAATTCTGAAGACAGAACCCTCAATTGAGCATTGCTTTTACCTAGGCATGCGTAGTTTGCGGGGAGTTCGAGTCACACCTCTTTCCTTCTAGACACCACTCGATGTGGTGATGATGGATTTGTTTTATAAGTTTTAGAACAGTTTTAATTGTGACTGTAGTTTAGTAGCCACTTTAAGTGGGCCCCTGTCTTGGAATTTGTTCTTATCAGAAGTTGATAAGAGTTTCCAAGACAACCCAGGCTTATGCCCAGAGACTGTCTCCCATTGGTCCCTCCCCAGGATGATTCCCTACCCATCCTTTCCAATGTATCTTTCCCCCCTCTGTCCATCAATCATCTGAAGGTCCAGAGGTTCGGCCAGTGGTTGGTGGATGCCCCAGTGAACCCCTCCCCAATTTAGCTTGATTTGTTCTTGTTTAGGTAATTCAGTTGGCATTTGCCACCTTGCTTTGTTTTATTGGTTTACAACTTGTATCCACCTCTTCAATGGTTCTGGACAAAAAACCCCTGCAGCTCACATTCGGGGTCTCTCTCTCGAGGCACTGAGCCTGGGGCCAGGGGCTTCCCCTGTGATCCCTGAATAAAACCTTTGCTCCCCAAGCCTCAAGAGAGTCCCCTCTTTCTAACCACGGCTGTGACAGCGAAGGCAACGGTGCTGCAGAGCCAAGAACCCACATAAAGGTTCTGTTGGGGCAAAGCCAGAACTACCAGGTGGTCAAGCCAACGCAGAGCTGGCCACAGAGACAGAGCTGCACACTTCAACAACTCACCCTGTTTGGGGTGTTGGGCTGGCTGTGGCTGGAACAAAACCTCCTTCCCCTGTTATAGACTACACACAACCCTGCCAACCCCTCTGCCTGCCAGAATCCTGTCCGTGACACCAATTAATGTCACTATCCGCTAACACGGGTGGGTCGTGATGGTTCCTTTAGTGATCTCAGAGTGCAAAAGACACGAGGGAATTATGGTTTTAATCAAAATGTGCACCTTTATTGAGTGTCCACAACGTGGTAATGTGATAGAAGAGAGAGAGAAAGAGAGGGCAATAGCTACCAACGAAGAGACAAAGTCCTTGTGGCTGTCTACCCATAGATACATCTTCTCTGTGGGGAGATCTCGAGTTTCTTTATAGTCTTTCCAAAGCAACAGACAGTTTTCCAAAAGATGAGGGATCAGTACAAGATACATTGAGGCCGTTTAGGGAACAGGACAGGACAGACCAGACCAGTTTGCACAGGCAACAAGCACAGCCAGTCTACTGTGACCTGCCCATTGTTCCCATGGGAATGCATTGGTCCAGCAGATGCATGTGCAGGCAACACTTGGCATACATCCCACCTCAGCCAGGCCAGAACTCCTGTGTTGGGGGTTTTAGGGTTTTAGTTGCTGTACTTGGGGTCCCAGTCTCTGTCCTTGGTGATGGTCATGAGGCAGATGAGGGACTTTTGGACTGTCTCTTACCGACAGAATTTATTAATGGTTCAAGGAATTAAGCATCCTGATAAGCTGTTCAGAGCAAAAATCAAATAATGAAGTACCAGTAATTAAAAACAGTGTTCAAAATCTGATGCTTTTTTTTCAACCCTCACAGTAAGACAAACTCTGCCTCTGAAATGTGCCTGGTGAAGCTCTTCATCCCAGGAGAGGAGCTGGGAAAACACAAAACTAGACTACCCCAGGGAAAATTCCCATGAACATTTGGGAAGGGGGGTGTGATTCATCTGGCCCCAAACTGGGGACTTGGCCATTGCTGCTCTGCTGGCTGTGAAAAATTGGTGTGGGACACGGGTGGAACAAAAAGCTGTTTCTGCTCCCTCAAAACAAGTCCCATGGAGTTCATAGGGAAAAGCCAGACCGCCTCTCTTGGTTTACATCTAAAGATTCAAGTGTATTGGCAAAGTTTTCCAACGTCCCTGGGTGATTCAGTTTTTTAACCTGCTGAAAGCCAGCAGAGCCAAAGGGCAAAGGTTGCTTGGGCACTTCTGAAAATGTTATCCTGTAACGTTATTCTCAAAGATCAAAACCCCAAATTGGTTACAACAGCTTAAATGAAATTACCACTGCATGCCAATCTTCTCTCAAATAATTTTTGCTCCGGGGCATCATCTGTTGTGGTCAGAAAAAAAATCTTTCTTATTTCTCGTGCTGGAAATTGTACAGTAAGGGTCAAAATCTGGCCGGGCTCACCAGTGTCATCGTTTCAGCTGAGTTGATTAATATGTGAATTAATCTTGCTAGCAGAAAAATTGAATCTAACTTATTTTGAAGCATCTGGCACTGATAAGGATGCTGGACCCTCAGTCTGTTTTGATGTAGCAAAAACAGCTCTTGTGTTTCAGAGCTGAAATTCACATACCTTGGATGCGAGCCCACGGTCAGTGGCCATCCATTAGCAAGGCTGCTGCTCAAGGCAAAGCTGCCTTAGTTCAAAAACTGGTTTGAACTAAATGCAGGGTAAATAATTCAGACTTTGAGATTTCTTAGAATCACAGGATGTTTTGGGTTGGAGGGGGACCTTAAAGATCAGCTCGTTCCAATACCTGCTGCCATGCACAGGGACACCTTCCCCTAGGCCAGGTTGCTCGAAGCCTAGAAAAGCAGAAGGGAAGGAAATCCTTCCCAGATGTCCTTGCACAGAAGGCACAGGCAGGACTGGAGCTTCACCCCATCTCCAGCCACCAGCTCTGCACATTAACTCCCTGTGCATCCTTCTCCTCCAGCCAAAGCTCCACTGGAGAGGAGCTGTGCATCATTTAGCACAGAACCATCATCTTCGTTTCCTCAAGCATATGCAGTTAGGGAGGGAGCAAAAGAGAGAAAGAGATTTTCCATATATAAAAGCATATAAATGCTTTTATAAGTAAAATATAAATAGTACAAAATACAATGCATTTTATATATTAAATATAGATGCATAAGATTTTATATTTTAAATAAACATATTCATGTACATATATATACTGTATAGTAGCTGTCTTTGCAACTCTTGCAGTAATTTTGGTTTAACTACAGGGGATCCATATTACAAATTATACTCCTTTTGGAAAGAGTTACATTGGCTGGTACCACTCCACAGCTATTTCTCATGTATGGATGTGTGCTCTTACCAAATTAACATGTTTGCACCCAAATGAATTAAGGATTACTTTCCTTACCATTTCCATAGGAAGTTAATAAAAAAATACTTTCTCCTTTTTTGTATGAGTTTTACACCTGGAAGTGCTGAATCAGAATCTGCTACGGTCAGAATAGTTTATAGCAGGAAGGCAGAAATGTCCTATATAAATATAGCTATAACAACTGCCTCACATATCTGCAGACCTTTAGAAGGCTTCAGCTGCTGTTTTATTTAGTAATGACATGATGAAAAAGCTTATGGAACATTAATAATGCTGAACACTTGGGCCCCGTGAAATGTCTCATGCTGCTTGTCTTGAAAAGTAGGATTTTTCAAACTGTTTTTGAGAATAAAACTCCTTTTTTAATGAAGTTAAAGGGAATACTAAGGGCAGTAGAACATAAGGTACCTGTTGGTGTATACCTGAGTGTGGTGCTGAGCTGGGTGCAGGTGGTGGCAAGGGGACCTTTGCCATCATCCATCATTGCTCCATAACAAGCACAGAGCTTTGTTGGTTCACACCCAACTCCTGACCAAAGGTATCTGCACCTTTACTCATGCAGAATCACCTCCAGAATAAACTGCACAGACTTTCCATGGTGTTTTACTCACAGCATTACAAAGCAGTTAAATGCTGCCTTTCATAAATATGTATTAGATGTGTTTGTGTTTTCCAATTTATTATGTTAGGTAGGGAAGATCCGTGCTGCATTTTAAAAGCAGCTATCTCCTTCTCCGTGCATTTGTCTTTATATCCTCAAAGAGGAAAAAATTGTTTTAACTGCCTTGCTTCCCACACTGAGCCAGGGATGTGTTTTAGTGACGTTGTTTGGTATTTAATTAAAATAAACATAGAGAGGAGAGATTTCCCTAAGGAAAGAAGCTGACTAATTGAGACTTCTCCACACTAATTCACATTATTGAAGCATTAATACTTTTATAAAACTATCTTTTTGATCTTCCTAGTTCAGGTATGATTAGAAGCTCCTGCCAGTGGTTCTGACTTGTCCATATAGAAAAAAATGCAGATGTTTCCATAATGCTCCAGTTTAAGTGGCTTATGGTGCTGTGTAATAAGTGGGCCTGAATAAAAGTTAAGGGATTCTTGTGCTGCCAGTTGCTGTTTCACTTACAGTCTGTCTTACAGCCCCAGTCTGGGGCTGGGAGGGATGAGTTGCTGTGCTCAGGTGAGGAGCTGGGAGTTGTTAACTTGCATTAATTTGATCACCTTTCTTAGCTTCTAACCTAAATGTTAAAATATAAAATCCCAGCCTCAGCAAAATGCTTTATGACTGAAAAGAACTCACTGGTAAATCACCTCTCACCTGCAGAGGATGCCTTCAGCAGGATGTGGTGATGCCCTCCAAGGCCTCAGCATTTGGAATTTGGAATTTGGAATTTGGAATTCTTCCCTTGGCTCTCCCTTCTGACCCTGGCAGGATCCATGATGTAAAAAGCAGGCCAGAGTTAGTCTGCATGGATGCCTAAAAGGCTCTTTATCCACTCTTTATGGCTGTATTTTTAGCAGCCTCTCAGCTGTGGGATAGAGACAATGTTCCTTGATCCATTTTAGTCAGGATTTTTGTTGCATCATGTCTTTAAGAACTCCCATTTGTTTGCATTCTCATATTTTTTAAATACCCACTTAATTTATTTTTCCCAGACGAATGGATATGTATTGAAGTATTTTTAATGTACAAAATATATTCCCAAATATGAAACTATTTCCCTTATGAAAAATCACTGTAAAATATAAGTAATGGTAATATTTCTGCAGAGGTATTTTTTAAAAATGAAGGAAAAAGTGTTATGTCCATGGCACAGAAACTATAAGATGGTTCAAAACTGTATCAGGTACATGAATTGTCATTCTTTGATAAATTCTTCATATTTTCAGACTATCTTCCTATTCAACTCAATTAGTTTCAGCTAAAGGCATCTAGAGGCACCTTCCTTATAGGAATTGATGAGATTATTTATCTGGTAATTTCTGTGTTGTAATTATGCATAATTATTTATTTTCATGCAGAATGCTTAACTTTTTTCCCCTTAAAATGCATCTGATAATTTCTATCATAATTCAGCATTTCTGGAAAAGACCAATACAAGTGAGTGATAATGAAATATGTGGTTTCTGTGGAGATTTACTAGATCTGTGCAGTCAGGTGCTTCCTGCTCTTGGCACACCAGTGCTCCTCATCAATACAGAGTCTGAGAATCATCCTAATGGATTTTGAATGTGTTTTCACTTTAAAAAGTTAAAAATATAATTTGGGCTTTCTTCTGTAGGAGCTAGGAGGCAGTGATTCCCATTTTCTCTCTAATAATGATCCACAAATATAGGTGCTGCTAGGTTTCTGTTTCAGTTTTCTAATATATTTACAGTAATTGCAATCCTTCTGGATATTTTAGATGGCTTTTGTCTTCTGTTTTTTATTTGAAGAAATTGATAATAAATGACCTTTCAGTTCTTTGGCATTGATTAATTCCAGTTCTAATGAGCTGTTAAAAGAATAATAAGTCCAGTAAACTGTTTGTCACCACTAACAAGGATAGAAAGGGCTGACTTTGGAGACAAGTTCAACTAATTGACTTAAAAATAGTGGAATGGCCCCTGTGGGTGGCAGGCTCCAGGCAATCTCTTTTTATTTTTTCTTATTGAAGTCAGAACTTTTAATATGTTTGTACTATTGCATGTGCATAATCTGCCCTTTGCATTAATTATTGGTTCTGTAGTGGCTTTAGAAGATGGTGCTGAAAGTGATGGCAATCTTCCAGTTAGTACCTCTGAGACATGGCTTGATATGAAGATTAAAGCAATTCCATGCCAGTGGAATTTCTAATAACTATTAGCCTATCCAAATATTGCTATTTTTGTGTGGAAGATGACTGGCTTCCAACCTTCATCCCCATGACTTTAATGGAACTGTGCCAAGTTAGATCCATTTAAAATCTGTAGCGTCGTTTTAGTTTTGCTTTGTCATTTTGCATTGTGGAAGCAATGCTAATTTGCATATTTTCTGCTCTAGTAAGTTGAAATGCCATAGACATTCTTATATTCCTGTGTTTGTAGCAGGGGACAGAAAGGAAGGCAATTTGATTTTTATTTGATTTTTAATCTTACCTACATACATTTCTGTAACTCAGTTGTCCTGACTCTGTGTTTGTTTATATATTAGTAAGATTCATGTCTGTTTAGGTTGATGTGACAATTGAAAATGCACTTTGACATCTTAAAACAGAAGTTTCCAGTGTGATTTAAAATGTGTTCTCAAAATGAGAAAACTGCACTGCACATTTCAGAATTGTGCCAAGCAATTGTACCACAAGGATTACACAAGCCCTATCAGTTAAGTGATAAAATAGACTTAATTTGTGTGCTTTGTTACACGGAGTCAGAACTGACCAGGATTTAGCCTGCTTTCTCAGCCTGGAGTACCAAACTACAAGTAGCTCCACTGCCCAATTGTGGTGTTAAAACAGTGAATTTTACAGATGAAGTAGAGTAAATATCATTACAGAAATGTTCTGGCTTTCTACCTTTAAATACTGAATTTCTGAATGCTAATTTACAGGATGCTATAAGATTTCCTGAGTTGCCTTTGGTAGCTCACAGCCTGGATGCTGATTTCTTCTTGGAAAAGTCAGAGGCAGATTGCCTGCAGTGGCACAGGAATCTGGACACCAGAGCAAGGCTAGGAAGGCTGAGGATGCTGTTTGTGTCTCATTATCAGGAATTCAGTTTGGAGTGACCCTGAATCAAAAACTCATTTTAATTGTGAACTGGTTTTTCCTGTTGGATGGGGCTCTGAGCAACCCAGTCTAGGGAAAGGTGTCCCTCCCTACAGCAGGGGAGTTGGAACAAGATGTTCTTCAACCTCCCTTCCAACCCAAACCATTTGGTTCTGTGTAAAAGCTAGGCAGGCTCTTATGGCCCACCTCTTTAGAAGTGTAAAATCATAATTCTTATTTCTGAGCCAGACTCACAAGGTTTCCTACAACACCACACTTGGCCCACGTGGTCCCAATCATAGTGGTTCTAACAGATCCCTTTCCTTTGCTTTGGATCAATCCAGGGGGCAGTGGATATATTTTAGGGGCAGGAGGACTGTACCCAAGCCTGCTTGCTTTTTAAGGAAATTTAAGCCCATAACCTCCCAAGTACCTCTTTGAAATATTACTCTCAATTTAGCTCTTTGCTGCAGGTGTCAAGCAACAAATTTCAGATCCCACTTGTGCTGACATTTGCTCTTGGGGAGAAGGAAATTAGATTTCTACTAGTCTGAAACCAGAAACAAATGTTAGAACTGAGAGCAGTTTGTTTGAGCCGTAATTTGGAAGGATGCAAAAATAATGAGATTGGTAGCTGAAGCTGCTTTTGCCCTTCTCTGCAGGAAAGTAGAAATGATTCCTTCTTTATTCTCAGATTTTCTTTTTTTTTTCTCTAATGTGTGAGGCAAAAGGAGGGGATTTTCTGATTGTAAATCCACCCTTCAGAATTCCCTGGTCTTTTCACTTTCATATCTGGCTGACACCGGTGCAGATTTTCCTTCCCTTCTGTGCAGCTTGGCATTAGAGGCTGAGGAAGAAGTTTTCCCCAGTGTACATGGTAGAAGTTCCTTACAAGTTGGGGCCGTTCTGGAGCTCAAAGAGAAGCACAGAATCCATGGTTATGGAAAAAAGCTGCCCTATGAAATAGGGAAATAAGGGCAGAGTGAGGCCCCAGCTCTTTCAGGGACCACATGCAAGCCAGTCCTTCATGGACACATCCACATGTGTGGAAAGAGAGGGGTTCAAAGTGCCCTGGGACTCTCAGTCTCATGGCAGTTTTAATTCCTGCCCACCCAGGGAACACTTGAGCTGATCTAAGGGAAGGAAGCCACAGGCCAAGCCAAGCTCCTCTCTGGAGCAGGCAGGAATATCTACAGGTGTCCTTGGCATATGCCAGAGCTGCACTGTGTGTTAGCTGAGAGTGGGGCCATACCTCCCTCTTTAGAGAACAGCTCTTTTCTGTGTTTATTGATGTCCCTAGTGTATTTATCAAGCCATCTGCCAGGTATGATATGAAGATTTTGACGTCAATATGTTAAGAATTACAAGTTCTCTTCTTTCCATCACATGGAAGAGAACGCTGTAGCTGCCTATAACTAGGGGAACTGGAGGAATACATCCTCCTTTTGTTTAGGAGGAAAAAATGGAATGAAAAAGAATTAGAGAAAATGTTTAAAAAACCCTGTCCATCCTCCCATGGGTCCTTTAAAGCAGTGTGAAACTTCATAGCTACTGTTTATCCTCTGAGAGCAATTGTTCCATCCAGCTTACAGAACCAGAGAACAGTTTGGGCTGGGAGAGACCTTAAAGCTCCTCTAGTTCCAAATACCCTGCAGGGACACTTCCCACTAGGCCAGATTGCTCAGAGCACCATCCAGCCTGGCCTTGAACCACTTGTCAGGTTGGAATTAGTTTACAATTTTAAAAAATTGTTAAAAAGCAAGTCTGGTCCCAAGACTGAGGAGTTTGGGGTCAGTTATTTGACCCACGAATGTCAGAAATCTTGTTAGCATATAAATACCAGTATTTTCTTCCCATCCTAGGGGCCTGTTTTCATAAATCCACATTTCTGCCAGGAAATTTAAAGACCCAATTTTTCTTTGCCAATTGATGTTCATTATAGCATATTTTCAGTAAAATACTCAGCATAATGTATGTTTTGGGTTTTTTAGTAGTTGCTGTAATTAGTCCCCAGCCACAGGCTCAGAGCAGGCGATTACAGAGAGCATAAGCAATGGGCTTTTAAATGTTCTTTAACTGTTGGGAAGAGGCAGACATGCATTTCAGTGGTACCAAATGATGGCAGAATTTTCTGGATTCTAGCCAGTGAACAAATGGGACATGTTTCTCCAGTGACATTGGCCTGGATATTGTTTCTGCCATTGAGGTTTCAGTAGCATTTTTTGGGAGTGTCAAAAATCAGTGCTTTGACTCTTGAACTTAAGTGTACTTTTGGAGATAGCTGATCAATACTGCAGATGTCTTTTTTTATTATTATTGCTTTGGTTAACAAAAGCTAGAACTTTTTTTTTAAAGAAACAACCACAAACCCCACCAACATCCTTTAACCAGTTTGGATTTGGTATTATGGTTCCTTATAAACATTGGAGGTGGATGTCCACATCCTCACATGGTGACAGTCCTTTATGATCCATGTGAGGATGACCAGAATTTCCTGGAATATATTGAGCAAACAGGGAAATGCAGTATCAAGAAGTTGTGAGAATTCTTCTCTGCCTAATTTGCTTTTATGGACTGAAATTGGTTGTGGAAACTGGTTCATGACTGCCATCCAAACCTTCAGCAGCTTAAGAAAAAGAATCAAAAGAACCAAAGGAAGCAGCTTGTTAGAGGTGGAATTTCTGAAAGCACATGAGAAAGGTGCATCAAAATAATTCAGACTCTTTCAAATATCAGGTGAAATCACCACAGTCCTCAGAGGAGCTGCAGAAACTGGAGACAGCAGATTTTTTTTTTATGGCACATCATGACTTTTTCCCTTGCTATGCTCTAGAAGGGTGATGTATAAATATTTGTTCTCTCTTTCTTTGACCCTGTGGTGACTTTTAGCAAAGCATCATCCATAAATGTGGAATTGGCCTTCATTTCATTGAATACCTAATCTTCAGGGGGTATGTGTTCTGTGCCTTGCAAATGGATATTAAAATATTTTGGCCTCTCAGCCTAGTACATCCATGCAAGAGTATAGGCACAAAAAGCATGTCTAGTTATTTTTGATGTATTTTCAGTACCTTATATTTATGGATGACTTCACATCAAATATCACAGACTTTTTCTAAGTGAAATAGAGCAATCTAAGAAACCTCAGAAGAGTGATGTAGGATGCTTTTTTAACAGAGCCAATAATGTGATGACTAAAGAGATGGTGAGCCCAGTAATGCCACCAGCCAATATCAGAGTGAGTGAGCTGTAGATGAGGTGAGACACATACATGCATCCAAAGCTGCAGAAGCACAGCTAATCCATAGGCTGAGCATCAAAATAACCCCTCAGAAGTGACTTCCCAGCCCTGGAACTGCTGTGAGGAGTGTGCCAATGTCCTACTGATTAAACCCCAAGGTTTATTCCTCTTCTGTGCGTTCCTCCAGACTAGTTTTTGGTTTTTTTTTCCTTGTCCCTTTTTCTTGTACTTGACTTTTTTTTTTCCCCAATGTCCCCACTGTGGACACCACCACTTGGCTTTCCTGGTAGGGATGTGGAGCCACATCTGCCTGGGGTTGATCACACCAGGCACTAACACAGCTTAGCAAGCAGAACATCCAAAGTGAATCCAAAGGAATCATTATGTTGGAAGAGACCTCCAGGATCATCAAGTCCAACCCAACCCTAACCCCAACTAAACCATGGCACCAAGTGCCACATCCACTCTCTTTTTAAACACATCCAGAGATGGTGAATCCACCACCTCCCCAGGTAGACCATTCCAATACTTTATTACCCTTTCAGTAAAAAACTTTTTTCCTAATATCCAGCCTATATTTCCCGTGGTGTAACTAACTAGTGGGGCATAAAGGTCACCTTAAAACTCTTCCATGTGGCTCCTTGGGAATATTGGTAGTGGAACGTGTGTTTAGGTATCTTTTTGGGGCAGGGAGTTAAAGCACTAGAAAGACAGATGATCAACTTCAGGAGTCCTTGGTGGAGAAATTGGATAAAGGCCTGTTTGGAGGAAAATTGCAGATGGAAGATGACTGTTAAGCATTTTGAGGTAAATTGATATATTAGGAGTGGTTCAGATGGTGAAAGTAACCAACACACTGAGGTCCGACTGCTTTAAAAGTCAGGGGAGTCACAAAGCAACATTACAGCCTGGACAGATGGGGATGGAGCAGTGCTGTGAGCTAAAAAACTTTTTTCGAGAGGATTACTCATGGTACACAGTCAAGGATTTTGGGGGGCTAGAAAGAGTAAAAGGTAAAGTTGAACAAGGAAGACCTTGTGCACAGGGCAGCCCCATCACACACGACTGTGCTGTGCTGGAAGGACCATGTGCCATTTGTTTTGGGCTCCCACCAAGGAGAGGAGTTGTTAATCCAGACATCTGTACATTATATTGACTGTGCATAGCAAGGATCAGAACATTGCTGCTTGTAATTAATGCTACTTAACATGTAAATTTATTCACAGATCCAAAAGCCATGTGAATATATTTTAAGCTGATCCTTCAAATATGGGCAGAATGAAGTAAGGAAGAGGTGATGTCATCATATTTATGGGGGCTCATTATAGAAACATGTAGGTTCATAAAGCATATATCAGAGGCCTGGGGAGAAGGCAGTACCTTAAAAAGATAAATGTACCTTAAAAACATAAACATACCTTCAGCATGGTGTTCAATCCATGCTTTTACTTCTTTCCCCCCCAGCTACTTAAAGCCCACTAGAAACTGTTCTCATTAAATGAGTGTCACTTGACAACACATCAAGTGGTTTGCTTACAACAATGGGGTTTTAAAAGGAAACTAAAGTGTAAATCTTCAAATTAAATGAATATGCCAAAGTTGTTACGATTATTTTATGAATACTTCTCAGTGAAAGGAGAACACAGCTAGGAGGTGGAAATCTTAACTTGCAAGTTTTAGTGTCTGGAAGCTGTACTGAATTATTTAGCCTATTAGCTTGTTAACCAGGTGCTCCTTGCACTTAACCTTATTTTCTAAACTCAGGCTGTGCCTAATATTTACCTGCAGGTAATGAGGTAATGCTGTTAGATGTGAAGGACACCTACTTCTTTCTTGGACTTCTTCCATTTTCAGGCTTTGGCATTCTAACAGCTTGTCAGACAGAGACATCTGGAATGTGATTGTTATTGGAGATAGCTGAAAATGTCTGTTACAGCATTTTTTGCACAGAGGATGGGGGATGTGTTCAAAATTTGTGGAAGGTATCTTATTTTCTTATTTAAAAGCAGAATTCCTTGGAAGATGCAGCCTCCATTTATACCCAGTCCTTTTGTGGCCCTGGTTTGGGGGCAGAGACTAGTTTTTGGGCTGAGAAATTTTACCTTGAGATTTACAGTGATTTATAGGAGGAACCTTTCTAAAGAGAGACAGCACTTTACAAGAGGACACTGGTTAAATATCTGTCTGCCCACATTTGCCTTCATTACCATAGGTAAGCATCTAGGAAACTTTCACATTTTTCAAGACTTGCAGCCTGAACTCATTTCATTTTATTTCCCCATTTGTAAAATACATCTTATTCTCATTTATTCATCTTTTTCCAATCCGTATTTGTGCTCTTTTTAGTCAGGGCTGAAAGAAGTCTCAGCACAAAATCGTAGCTGTTCTTTTCATCAGTCCAGCCCTTCTCCTGGCACATTGTGCTGCCTTTCCAAAAATACAGCTCCCCTTATGTGTCTGGAATAGTTTTTTCCTCTGTATGCAGCCTGAGCCCTGTAAACATGGACACGGCAGGAGTCCTTTAATAAATGAGCTGTTAGCACATTCAAAACTTCTAAACGATGGGGTGTTTTGCTGCAGTGAGGGAGGAGTTTCCATCAGATGAGGAGCTGTTATCACACTGGGAGTTGCAGCTCAGGAAACTTCCACCAGTGTTATTAGCAGCAGATCCCTGCCATGCCAGGGGAGCCCAGAGATCAATGCTTAATCCTCCCACTGCCCTTGTTCACTTAATTGGGCATCCAAAAAATGAGCTTGAGAGAAATCCATCCATAGGAGCTGTGCAGAGATTCAGAGTTTTCTCTGATAACAGAGGCCTCCATCCTAGAAATGCAAGCAATCAGAAGCATTATTTAATGCAACAACCTTTGGTACTGAGTCAGACCCAGCAAAAGGAGGTCAGCATGGGTGCCCCATACCTGGATTTATTTCCTTCCCTGTATCACAGGCTTTGCAGAGCAGCTCTAAACAGGATGCCAGTTGCATTGGAGATGATGTAGTTGTTGGAAATAGATTCCTGCAGGATTCTAGGTGTGATCACAGTGTTTGGCTCTTGAGATCTGTCTCAGTAACAAGTCCTCTTATTGATTTCCCTTTATGTTGAGAAGTGAGGCAGTCAGAGGAGATGGATACAGATAAGCACATTTCCACTTCCATGAGGGCTGGTTAGAGTCTGCTGAAAATCCCATTGCTTTAGAAGAGAAAAATCCTCTGTTGCTTTCCAAGCTATTAATCTGTTTGTGATTACTTTATTAAAAATACCTCTGACTGTTCTAAGAGCATTGTCATTTACAGGTTTAACCACAAAATCATCTGATATTTGCTAGCTATTTTTGTTCCCTCTTATTTATTTAAACATTTTGCCATCAAAGACTTAAGGGATGCATTCAGATAATGGCCACAGGTAGTTGCTTTAACAAGACAGTCACCAGAGAAATTGCTGTTTTAATACCAGCCTGGGATGACCATTCTCTGTCAGACTGCAAAAAAAGCAGTGTCATATTAGGGTAAACCTCACCACTTTCAGGGGAAATCATATAAATACCAAGCAGACAGGAGTTTAGCAGCAGATGACAGGAAAAAAGAAACACAACTATTTCTTTGTAGACTGTCCAGCTGTGTATTAGGTATAATATTCCTAGGAGTGGTTGCCTCTGTAAATGGAAACAGACAGGGGAAACACTGCATGCCTGCCTAACCTCTGCTCATGCTAATGAGAAAATCCTTGGCCTGGCTTCAGTCAGTGTTGCTGTTTTTCTTGGAAGGCTGGCTGGGCATCTTACGTGGTATATAATGCACAATGTCTGCCTAAATATGCTTTATGAAGTGTTTTGTGTATATCTGTTCTTAGAGATTTGGCATTGTCTGCAGGGCTTTCATGGGACAGGCCTTGAAAAACAGCCATCCTCCAAAAAAAAAACAAAAAAAAAAAAACCAAAAACCACCAGAAAGCAGAGACTCAAACAGCCTCCCAACACACCAGCTTTGGTAATTCAATCCCACCACCCATTCCTTTGCTGTTAAATTGATGCCTTTTGGCCCCTAAAATCACAAGCCAGACAAAAGAAGTAGAAAGGACCCCACAGCTTGAAAATTGAAGCTCTAACAAAAGCCTTTGTTTTGAAAAAGAAAAGATATTTGTTAAACTACTCAAGGAGTTGATTTTCAGGCACTGAAGGCAGCTAAGATACAAAAAAATGGGAAAAAAAATGTTAAAAAAAGCATTGCAAGACATTTTATTTTTTCCTGTCAGGAAATTAAAACAGTAGTTTGTGGATGCTGATTCTGATGCAGATTTGAAGAAGAAGAGCATGGCCCAAGGGGCAAATTCTCCACCCTGCCCATCAGCAATGATCTTCCAGTTTAATGTGTGGTTCTGCCCTTTCCTGTGCATCGGCCTGGGGGGGTGGGGAGGAGGAGAAGGAATGTGGGCTGCGTGTTCTGCTACCTTTTATTATCGATTTCCCAAAATTAGAAGTCTCTTCCTAATAGAGAGGAGGCTTAAAAGCAATCAATAGTGTTTATCTTACAAGAGGATAGTTCAAACTGCAGTGCAAAGGGCTGTAATTCACCCTTTCCTTTTTTACTGATCGTCTCAGTGCAGTGCTGCACAACAGCTCCGGGGTTTAATGCTGTAAATCCCTTAATTATGCACTCCCCAGATATGTTAAAAATAATAGTAAAGTGTTAGTCAGGCATTTCTGGCTTTATCTCCCTCCTCCTGTACTCGTATTCTGTTTGCAGCTCACTACAGCTTAACTATGTGGCTTGGATTGGAAAGATTTTTTTTTTTTTTGGTTCATTTCCCTTTATTATATTTCAGCAGAGCTGTGACATCCACTTAGATATCTTTACTGCAATTGTTTCCTGATGAGATCAGATTGCTGCTGTAGATACATCACAATAACGAGTAAGAGAAAATTCAGGCCACCTTGCTTTGTTTTGATGAGCTGCTGTAGCCTGGCTTCATAGGAGAGAAAAAAAAGAATAAAACAAAGAGAAAGAAAAGAGAAAAGGAAAAAAAGAAAAGAACAATTTTAACATTTCAATCCAAATAACATCATCGATTTAAGGCATATTGAACTTTTTAAATAAACACAACTTGAACATAAAGGAAGTAGATTGTTCTGAAAGTTATGGTGGGGTAAAAAACCCATAAAAACTCCCCAAACCTGTGATTTGTATATTTGTCTTTTTCAACAGAAATCACCTTTTGGTTCTTCAGATTGAAAAATATTTTTAATGGTTACTTTCTGTAGCTTTCAGGCTTCCTGACTGTAGTATTTATTGAAAACAACACTTTCTTTTCAAGTTGTACTGATGGCCACTGAAGGAATCCTGTCTGCAACATCTCCAGATTCACCAGCTGGCATAGATCAACCTCAGATCAACCAATTCACACTCACAGCAGCTGGCAATATGACTGAAGTAATTACCTTTCCAGATAAACCCTGATTATAGGTCAGGTTGAAACCTGATAGATAGGAAGCCCCACAAAGGACTCCCAAGGCTACAGGAAAAATCCTCTCAGGATTATTTTTGAGTTTTCTTGAGTCTTTTTTTCTTAGTGAAGGAGAAGTTAGGATGGTGATAGCTTTGTGGCTGGGAGCTCCAGCTGACTGCAGCTCCTTGGCTTGCTCCATGCTTGGCAGCATTGCAGCAGCAGGTTCTTCATTTCACTGGAATTATTCCCCAGTGCAGCATTCCAGGCTCCTGTGAAAGAGCTCTGCAGAGAAGGGAAGCCTAGAAACACAGATCCAAGTGGCAGTACATCCTGCAGCACGTGGCAAGAAAAGTGCAGCAGAAAAAAAAGCTTCTTTCCAGAGCTCTTCCTTCTGCTGCTGCTTCAGATCATCAGAACAGCTTCTCTGATGTTCCAGGAGAAAATGAAAGTCCAGGAGAAATCCTACAAAAAGAAATGGTGCCTCCCTTTTCAGCACAGTAAAGAGAAAATAACCATTTAGAGACATTTATATACTGGTGATGGCAGGAGGGAAGTGGCCCATCTTCCATGGAAGCAGAATTGATCACAGGTGAGCCTGGCCCAAGTCCCCTCACAACCAAAGAAGCCCAGCTGAGCTCAGTGTGAACAGGTCACAACCAGAGCAAGTTTTAAGCTGCTTTGAGTTTTGAAGGCTTACAAGACAAAGATGTATTTTTTTAAGCTATTTCATGTGTGCTTTTAATATGTTCTGGTCTTTTGTGGTTGGAAAACACAGGTGAGAGCATGACCTGAGTTCCTAAAATCTCAGAAATGACAAAGCAGAAGAGATGCCCACTTTTACTAGTTTGTGAAATGCTGTGATTTTTTAAGCTGTCATCATGATTAAGGCTGTAAATATGATGTTTACAGCCACAGTATGTTTTTAGTTCTGCAGGCAGCATGAGGCAGTATGATCAGAAGTTCAGTCACTCCAACAGAATTTCTCAGTGGGCAGAGTTGCTTTCTAAGGAGGCGGATGCCATCTTCATCCTGCACAGCCACTGAAAAATAATAAAAGTCTTTCTCCCCCAAGATAGTATCAGCTTGCCATTGATCAAGCATCAGATGACATCCCTTGAAAACTGGCATTTTTAGAGAAGGCACGTTTGAAATGTTACAGTTATAGGACTTCCATTATTTGTATTATAAATCCACATTTTAGAGAGTTGTAATTTAACCATATACAGTCGCTGTGCTTTGACACTTGGCATAAAAATCACAGCCCTGGAGGAGATATTTTTACAAGAGAAGATGTTTGAGAAAATTGATTTGACTTTTCAGAGATCTAGACGTGTTCAAGTTATCTCTCAGCACATTAGTCTGACAAAAGTGAAATTTGAGTGAGTTACTGGACACGAGAATGTGGAGCTTTGGGTGGGTATGACATGATCAACAGCAACTAATGATTTGGTTTTGATGGTGATGAATGATGTAAAAGCAGGGACATGCAGTGTGGGTTTTAACATGGGACTGCTGAGCATTGGAGCCAGAAGCTGAATCAGGTGGAGCTGTCTCCAGGATCGGCTTTGTGGATGCTCCGTGCGTGCCTGCAGGCAAAATCAGAAATAACAAATCTGGAAGGAGCTGCTTGACTCTGTAGGTGCTACAGTCATGTCCTGGCTGCGTGATGTGGAAAAAGGCCACAAATTGCCCTTTCTGTGAGAAAAGAAAGGGTAATTTTTTTTCTCTTGACCCCTTAGTGAGTCAAGAACTCCCTGTCCTCTCGGCACTCAAGGTTGCAGAGAACCAAGTTTGCAAGGAATAGGCTGGAGTTGTTAAAAAGAGGTGCCAGATAGACTGACATCTCTTCTGGGAGTTGGCTGTTGGAATTGAAATGGTTTATCTACTGCATTTGCATGAGGCATGCTTTTATTCTTTCTTTTGTTCCCCCTCCACCTGCAGCAGATAGACAGCTAGTGTGGATTGTTATATAAGTCTGTAACTTATTATTGAATAATGTATATATCTGGAATCCTGACAGTGCCCATATGGATTTTTTCAAACTAAGCATTACTGAACCTTTGGAGCAACTGCATGAAAGTGAGTTGCCAGGTGAGAGGTTTTGCTGTGGGGAATTGCTGTAGCCTTTAGGAGCCACACTGACTAGCACCAGCCCACTGTGTCACAGCAGCTGACTCTCCTCTGCCTTCCCTGCTCTTTCCCCGTTTCTGTCTGGCTAAAATGGGATAAAGGTGCTGCTTTCTGAGTGGGAAAGACTGAGAGCTCACCACAGAGCCAGGCAGAATTAGAGCAGGAGCTGAGCAATGTTCTGAGAGGCTCAGAGCAGCCTTCATTTTGAGCATGGGGCTCCCCAAAGCTCAGCTTGGCCGTGCAAGTCCTGCACAGCCACGTGATGCTGGGAGCTCCTTGGGATCTCTCTGTGTTTCCCTTATGGATAACATATGCAGTGTGGCTGCAGCCCAGAAAAGTTTGGAAGCTGACACAGTAAACCCTGTGAAAGGTTTCATCTGTTCAAAGCCAGTCAGTTCAAATATCTGTCCTGCCTTTTCTTTCTTTTTAAAAACCTCTGAATTAATTTCTCTGTTTCAAGTGGAGCAAATCGGTCCAAACTTGACAGAGTAATGTTGACCACATCAGATATTTCCCACTCTTGTTTTTCCTTTCTCCATTAATTGGAGAATAAAAAAATGATGCTGAATAAACATACCTATCAGTTATCAAGGGTGTAGTAGGGGAGTTGTTAAGAGACATGGGTGCAGTGTGTTACAGACGAGGTTCTTGAAAACTCTTTAAATCTGAACATCCGGAAAGACTTTGACCAGAGGAATTCCTGGCTGGGTTAATCCCACACAGGCTAATTTATATTATGGATAGGTATGAGTTTAAGCAAATATAAGGCATCTCCTGATTTGGGAGCTGTGACAAGGATGGAGTGTATCAGCACCAGGTCAGCCAGGAAGCTGGAAACTGGGGCTGTTCACAGGTGGTACTCAGGCCAGCTGTAACTCATCACTGTTCCTCTTAAGTAATCAGGAGAATGATGCAGTTTTACTGGTTTCTGGTTATTTTAGACTTTCCCCTGTGAATGTGATCATGGAGAAGCAATTTTGTGCAAGGCAGGGATAGCCAGGGTTATTTTTTTCAAGACAGATGCGACAGATGTGCTTGTAGGGACAAAACATGACCCTTGAGAAAGCTCTCTTGACAGAGAGAGAGAAAGGGAAGGGAAAGTCATGGTCATAGCATCTCCTCAGTCACAAAGGATAGAGGGGGAGGAAAAATAAAGTCCAGTCAGAGGGGGATTAGAGGGAAGCAAATCGATGGAAGGGATAGATAATGATGATGCCATGAAGTTCTTACATAATCACCTTTTCACATGATCTCCTTTTCACCAGGAGATCAGTAAATAATCTGAGATCTACAGCTCTCACAGAGATGAAAGGGAATCCCAATCCTATTTACCTGTTGCATCTTGTGCAGGTCACAGAGAATGAGTTAAATCACTGCTAACACCAGGGAGCCACTCTTCTCAAATATTTTGTGCAAACGAGGAGAATGCAATAAAATGTTTACAATCTCTCTGTACAAAGTTAATTACAGAGTTTTGAAGGAACTGTGTACCTGCTATATATTGTGAAGGACTCAGTAATGAATGTGTTGCAGAAGATTTCCAGCTGGAGTCCAAATAGGACCATTTAAAGATGTTTTACTGAACAGAAGTGCCAAATCTCTAGGTTAGGTTTTGGCAGTGAACCAAAAATACTTTCCACAAGAAGTGATTATTATGTATGATTCATACAGTGCGTCCACATGAGTGAAAATAATACTGCTTAGCTCTCAGTGCTCAAAGTGCTTTTACATTTTCAAAGTGCTGTGCACACATTACTTAATTAATGGAATAAAATAAGTTACAGTTTTATGCATTTAGCATTGACATTTTGACAATAAATGGTTTTGGAGACTTTATATGCATCAGTGCATTTGAGCAGCTTGTGTAAATTGTTCTGATGTTCTCAATTGTATTTGAGCAGTATCTTAGTAATTTAGATGCATTTTACCTTCTGATGAGCAGATTGATAGAACAAAGGTTATCTGTTGATGGCAACATAGCATAAAAAAGGCAACTGCTTGTCCTTTCTAGTAAGTCATAAATCTGCTCCCTTGCTCTGCAGTGCACAGCAGAGCTGAACACACTGGTGGAAATCAAAACCCACTAAGAGCCATCGTTGTATCCTAACTGCAGAAACAGAGCTCCATCCAGAAGATGGATTTTGTGGAATTGGTATACCCAGTGTTAGGCATAGGGACTTGGAAAAGTGCTGGAACATCTGCTGGCTGTTTTCAGAGGACTGTCAGTCTATTATCATCTATTAAAATTAATTTAAAAGTGATTCCTTAGAGATTAATCTCATTTTCCCCTTATCGATCCTTATGAAAAGTGTTGGCATACTGTGGACATTTATATCCCATTGCTTGGTTGTCTCTTTTTTCTGAACAACCTATATTAGAGTTGCAATATCCTCTGTGGAAGGCATCTGTCAATTGTATCAAGCTGCCTTAATGATCTTTTACATCAGGGTGTTTTGGCTGGATTGCTGTCCCAGCTCACAATGCCAAATCTATAATCATCTCTGATCTCAAGCATGGATCTTCCTTATTGGTCCCAGCCTCTCCCAGCTACAGACATCCCAAAACTAGGCTCTCTCCTGCAGCCATTCCACAAGTTGAGCAAAAATGAACAAAAATGGCATTATTTTGTGGAACCTGAGTGTTTCAGGTACAAATAGGGTGTAACCTCTCGACATGCAGTAAGCAAATGGACCTGAGTTGATCTCAGTTTTGGAAGATACACTGGAGTCAGCATCCTGGGAATGGAAGTATTTTTTCCAGCAGTACTGTAAATTTAGCAGCATCCTTTCTTGTCTGGTTCTGTCTTTTTCTGGTGGCAAAAACATTATCTCCAGCATTAGAATGAGACACGTACAGTATTTAAGAAAATCAGCCTTTGTCCTTGGAAAATGGTCTTTAATAGCTTGCATTAATGAGATTAATTTGACCTCTAAATGACAAATAACTTAATCATAAAACATTTTCTTCAAGGAGAGAGATTAGGTAATATTTGCATGAATGAGATTTAATACAGGTTTTAGAAAGGCAATGGTTTCAGAGCTGTTTCGAGTGATGCCATGTGGCATTTATTCTTGGGAAAAGCAAGTCTGTTACCCCTTCACTTTGCTTCCACAACAGGAGTTTTAATCACCTCATTGGGTAGGAATTAATAACTTTATATACCAGTGTTATCTCTACCCATGCTCTTTTCAAGCTGAGTCTATATTGAGATGTTGGGAGAGGAATTTGCAGTACATTGCTGCAGGTTAGGTGAGCACTTTTCATCCCCTGCAAGTGCAGCTTTTTTGACATCTGTTGAATTTTTGGAAACCTAGATGTAGTCAGAGAAAATTGGTGTCCAAGTGCTGCTGTCATCTTCCCAGCAGGGTGGGAAACATTTGGTTGCACTGACCCAAAACCCCTGTGAAATCATCAGCCTTTGGATAAAGAGTGACAAATGTGAAGATTAGTGGAGGATGAAGGTGAGAATGATAAAAGAAGTGATAGCAAACAAGGGAAACACTCAGTGGGAGTTTTCTTCTGGACTGCTCTCATTTACATTAGGTTTGAGAGACTTCATCAAATCATGTGTTTTGAAAAGTTTTCTGAGGTGACACTTTCTGAGTTTTAGATGCTTATATAATTTTGTATGTTTTGTATGTGGGAGTCATCTGTCCTCTTTTGATGGAAACACTTTAAAAAGTTGAATTTTAAACTGACTGTGTAAGATCCAGCCTGATTTTTTTTTTTTCTCCTTTGTCAATAATTCAGAAAATAATGTGAAAACAGCTAGAAAGTATCCCAGCCCCTGAGGTGGGGTGAAACCTTTGCTCAGCCTCAGTGAGAAAATTGTAGAGTTTATCATGACTATCATTTTACCCTGCCCATAACAGTGCACTTAAAGCATTGTTTAAACCATCATCATCTTCCAGGAATTGTTTGTCCTGCCCTTTTTCTGCAGTTCAACGATTGTGCACCCTTCAGGAGCCTCAGCAGCAGCACTAGGGAGCTTTGCTTTCCAGGACAATGGATCCCCATTGCTTTTCCTGCTGGTTCCCAGAGTCCTGCGGTGCTGCCTCCTCCTCCAAACTTAAATTAGTCATAATTTAACCACTGGAACAGTTTGCCCAGAGAAATTGTGGATGTCCCATTCCTGGAAGCATTCCTGGAATTATGGGGCCCTCATCAACCTGATGTATGGGAGACATCCCTGTCTGTGGCAGAGGGGTTGGAACTAGATGATCTTTAAGGTCTCTTACAACCCAAACCTGTGATTTTTTTTTTTGATCCTCATACCTGTTTGAAGTGTAGGAGGTACCATTATTGGTCTCTCTGCATGGTTTTAAGTCCTGGGGCTGTTTTGTATTCAGAATCTGGCAGCAGCCGCTAGGATAATGGCAAGGAAGGTGATCACATTTCTGTGTTCAGGCATATTTTGGTTTTAGAGTGGTGGAGTCTGAGCGAGTGGTGCTGATTGTCCTGCTGGCCCCGGGAAGGAGTGGGAATTCTATCAGTAGATATTATGTTGTACTGCAACAAAAATGGCAAAAAACATCAAAACCATGGGATTTTTCCAAAGTGACACCTCAATCCAGCAAAGAGCTGGAGCACAACAGTCTTGGGAATTAGCCTACCACAGGTTCAGTGCCCAGACAGGTTTAGGGTGCTCGTAATCACAGGGAACTTTGGGATATTTAAGTCCAACTTATACTAAAAGGATAGCAAAAAACTGATGTTGTAAGGTAAAATGTGATGCAAAAACTTGGCTTGTGGGATCACAACACCCAGCTTGATTGTATGCCACAATTCCATCTTATTCAGCGGAGCTCCACAATGAGGATGTAATGATAACTCCGAGTAAGCTGGTGATTTATCTCCTCCATAAGGCAGGGTTGTTGCAAAACTGCCTATCAGATATTTTCAGAGCACTATCCTTCACAAGCCCTTATTTAATGCAGTTATATTTGCATGCACACCCTCTCTTCCCATTTGCCATTTGTCACTGAGATAGCAAATTACATTCATCAGAATCCATTCATTCCCCTGGTTTCGCTGAATACAGGATTATCTTGGCTGTGTCAGCTGCCCTATGACTGGGAACTGTGAAAAATGGAGGTCGCCTTCACATATTCCAAACCTGTATCTCCAAAGGACAGTAGGTATTAAGCTGGAAAAGATTAATGGGTTTTATGTCATTGTGTTTGTGTGGCATAGGAGTGAATCGTGCAGATTGATGGATATCTTGGTAAAAACAAATGCATTCTTAAACTACTCTCCTGGCTCTTCCCTGACAGGTTTTAGTAACCATCAAAAGAAATATACTGAGACATTCCCTTAAATCCTAGGCTGGTTTTGCAGGGTTTTTCACCTTTAGGAAAATTAAAAACTTTTTGTAGTTGAGAACAAAACCACATGTGGGCTATTTAGGACTGGTTGTTTTATAGCCTGTGTGTGTTGATATTGCCACTACAGAACTGTCACATCTTATTTGTCATAAAATTGTGCTGTAAGTAACTGGGATATACACAAATGACTGACAAAATTGTGAATTCCTGTGAAAATGCTGTTATAATTTCTTGTTTGAGACCCAAGTTGGTTCTTTAGGACAATCATTCTGCTTGACAGGCAGAATGCTTTGTTCACACACAAAAAAGTAACAGCTCAGCACAAAGAAGGCCAAAAGGGAAAGCTCTACCTGCCCTTGAATAATACACTGTATTAAAAAAGCATTGAAGGTGTTCACAGAGTGAGTTCTCTCACAAAGGATAAGCAACTTCTAAAAAACAATCGATGTATAAAGGAAAAAGAGTTATCAGTATTGATTCACAGAATATATGGATGTATTGAAAAGATATTTCCACCAGAGGAAAAGCAGTAGTGTGCAGTGAAGCTTGTGAACTTTGCATGTCACCATTGATGGGATTTTTACTTTTTTTTTTTTCCATCTGTAGCATCTTTGGTCAAAAGAGAGCAGGAGAAAAAAAGCCGATCTTTCTACTCTACTTCTGCTGTTCCTGTTTCTCTGTGACCTTGGACACATCAAATCTTCACCTGGCAGCAGGGATCTGTCAGAACTATCACAACACTGGCATGCTGACCTGTGCTTGAGAACTGTGGGATAAAGTGGTTCCCCACTGGGAGGTTTTATGGCTTTTAATATGTTCCAGTTATGTGGAGATAGGCTTGGGCCACAGTGATAACAGCACTGGTGTGTCTGGTACCTGTGTGATACTGGGAGCATCACCAGCCCTCAGCTGTAGAATATGAGCAGACCTGAAGGACCAGGCACAGAGGACAGGGAGAGACATTCTTCTGGCCAGATTTTGAATTTTTATTCGGTTTCACTCTTAAATGTGCTGCTGCTTCATTTTGGTTTAGAGGCAGAGATTTCTGCAAAGCCTTATGTACTAGGATGTTGTTTGTATTAATATTTTAAGCTGGTAGTAAATTTCTGGTGGGGTTTTTGTTGGTTTTGGTTTGGGTTTTTAAGTTGCCCTTAGACTTTCAATTATCTTTCATTCCAAGCTAAGTATGTGTTCCATCATGAAGTAGGGTATTAAAGCATTAATAATTACTTTCTAATTCTGTTTGTTAACTACAGTAGGACCATAGAAACCATTCCACTCTGTGATAAGCATAAATAGTTTTATAATTCATATAGCTTCTATTATTTTTTTCTTCAAAGGCTAATTAAGTAATATGGTGGTTTAAGTAAGAGTTGTTTCTTTACAGCTGGTCCTCCACAGGTGTTTGCTCTTGATGTGATATAATAACTCTCCATTAATACCATTACTTGCCAGAGGTTTGCAGCAATGTGAATTTTTATTTAGCCTTTTGCTTTGGATTCCAAAGAATCTCAAAATTCAAATCCATGAAAACCAGAGAGCAGTGTCCTGAGAGAGTGCATTTCCCCCTGGACTGAAGGGCAATCCAGAGGTGTCCTGTTTGCCTGAAGCTGGGCTCCTTTGTGTGATTGCAAGGTCAAGCAAACACAGGGTGTTTTGGCTCAGGTCTGCAGTGGATTTGAAGCTGTGCCAAGAGAAATGCTCTTAAGGCAGGTGAATAGCTTTGTGAACATCATCACACAGTTGGTTGATTGTCAAATTCACCGTATCAACACTCTGACACCTCTGCCCTGCTTAAATCTTGTTCCCAGGATGGAGCCAGCACCAAAGCTTTCTATTTGCCATAAATACGTGACTGGGGTTCTTTTTAGGAGTAATTCTGCAATTACAGACCATGATGTCATGCCAAAAGGAGCAGTGAGTTAGGCTTTATGCTCTAATGGCTTCTGTGAAATCAGTAATAACACCAGGAGGGGAATTTTAATTTACAGCGCTATGAAATTAGTATTTATAGGGCCTGAAGCATTCAACTTCAGAAAATGTGTGAAAACTTCTGGCCTCAGCCCTGCTGGTCTCCAAGGGGGTGATGCAGTCCTCTCTGCTCTGTTTGGACAGACAGGCTGCTATGTGGACAGCTGGCCAGATGTTCATGGTGCTGGAGAAAGGCAGCATCTCTGGCAAAGTGGATCACAGCTGCTGGGAGGTATATGGCAGATGGCTGTGTTATTCCACAAAGCTGGTATTTCCATCTGTTGGCTGTAATAGGATTACCTGAGGATCAGATCAGGCAGAGGCTAGGCTGAAGGGAAGACTGTCAGCATCAAGAGAGTATCATCCAGCAGTTCTTCAGCAGGGCAGAACGAGATGTTGGTCTCTGTACTTCTGTATGTGGCCAGTTCAGGGCACCAGCCCAGTTACAGGCAGAGAGGAAGGAACTCTGTCAGAAAGAAAAGAAAAGAAAGAGATGGCAAGTAGGGTACCTGAAGATAAGCAAGGAGATGTGAACTTCAGAACAGAAAACTGAGCCCTTGTCACACAAACAGAAGATAATTTATATTATGTGCAGGGACCAGCTAGAGCACTCATAGCCTGGTCCTGGAATGCATTAAAAATCTCTTGCTCCTTATTCTGAGCTTCTCACAGCTGAGATTTTGATTCTGCGAGTGCATGCCTTGGAAACCTGGCTTTGTTGCTTTGTTGCTTTGTTCTCACTGGTCTCTACAAGGGAAGTTTTGCCAGGCAATGAAAGCTGACAGGGCTGCCCATGCAATCATGATCCAAAAGGAAATCATTCAACATCTTTGCATCATGAGCAGGTTTGGGTTGGGAGGAGCCTTACAGACCATCTCATTCCAAACTCCCTGCCACGGGGGTCTTTTACTAGACCAGGTTGCTCAAAGCCCCTTAAAACTTGGAAGGTTCAGAGCTCCTTTCTTACAGGCAATGTAGTGATGGGTTCAGCTCTGAGCTGTGACTGTTGAGGATATCTTTGAGAGAGTATGTAACACTTAGGGTAATGAAATGTCTCTATCAGAAGAACTTGAATTCCTGAGGAGGCGAATGTTCTGTCTGGTGCTACAGAGCATAGGTGCCAATCCAAGCATACTGAATGAAAAAAAAAAAATCTCTGTTTTGCTTCACTGAGTTTTGAATTAAATCCATGGAATTTTGATAAACTGAGAATGTTTCCTTGACTTCTGGTGTTCACTGTTGCCTTATGATAGTAGGTCCTAATGGGATCAGGCAGGAGTGTTTCATGAAAGGGATTTGCTACATGTACAGAGAGCAAAAAGCTGCTTCCTTCTCTTTGTGCTGTATTAAATCATTCATTTGATTTGGGATTGGGAAACATTTTTTGCAAGTTCTGTTTGTTTTTCTATCCTGTATTTTCTGGTAAGATTTAAGTGATGATGCAACTTTTTGTCACATATAAAAAGCAGTCACTTCCTGCTAGATAAATGTCTTGGTGCTGGAGTCATGCATGAAATACTTGGGAATGCTGAAACACACTTGGGTTTGTTTTCATTGCAAGCTGTTATTTTGTTAGGACACGGGGTGGCAGTGACATGGAAACACTCATTATATGAAATAGTCTAGAAAGCCTTTTGATCAGTCTTCTGCTTCAGATGTGTGTTTGATATATCCAGCTTGGCACTTGGGTATACAGACAGCTACACCTATGAAAGCATTTGGCACATCCTGTGGATTGTGCTTGGCAATAACTCTTTGAAGCAATGCATAGGTGCACAGCCAGGTGTCCCCTAGGCAGAGAGGGGAATCACACAGCCTGCCTGAGGCAAAAGCAAAACAGCTGAGATAAAAACATAAGTTGTTTTTTTTTTTAATGCTGAAATAAATAGAGAATCACAGGCTTGGGTTGGAAGGGACCTTAAAGTTTGTCTCATTCCAAACCCCCTGCCCTGGCTAGGAACACCTTCCACTATCCCAGGTTAATCAGAGCCCCACCCAGCCTGGCCTTGAACACTTCCAGGGCTGGGACATCCACAGCTTCTCTGGGCAACCTGTGCCAGTGCCTCACCACCCTCCTTGTAAGGAATTTCTTCCTAACATCTAATGTTAATCTCTTGTTTTTTGGTTTAAAACCATTTCCCCTTATCCTATCCCTATATGTCCATGTAAGAAATCGTTCTCTGTCTTTTTTATATAGATACAGCTGTAAATTCCTACTTATAGGAGCAGCTGCATGCAGAGTGTGCATGTAAACATGCAGTGTGCTCCCACACAGTGCAGGAGAGGGCAGAGTCCTTTAGGATGAGTTTAAGGGACCCTCAGCAGTTTTCCATCATTCCTGTGCGTGTCCCTGAGCACCCAGCCTTCCATGGAGCTCTCATACACTGTCAGTGCTCTGTGAGTGAACTCACCCAAGGTGCAGCAACTCACCAATAAACTGAAAACTCACAACATGCAGAGTGCTCTCAAAGCCACCAACTAACAAAACCCCAAAGATCAAAAATGAGGAAGAGATATTTTTGTCACTTTCTTTGCACTAAGATCAGTGCTGCTGCTATTAGACCATCAACTGTGCTTTTATACCCATATCTCATGAACTGAAAACACCAGTGGAGATGTTTTCAGTTCATGAGATACGGCTATATCCTTATAAAACTCTGGTGTTAGCATCCATTCTACTGCAAAAAATGTGTCCAAGGCCACTCTGAATGGGGCTTGGAGGAATCAGATCTAGTGGAAGGTGTTCTTGTCCATGATGGAGGAATTAGAACTGGATTATGTTTGAGGTCCCTTCCAACCCAAACCATTCTGTGATTCTTTAAAAATTAGCCTGAGTCCTGTAAGCCCTGCAGAAGTTTACAAATTCTTATCATGTGCTGCTAACAAAACCACCTGGAAGCTATCCCCATCAAAATTAAATAAAGTCTGGCAATGAAAGCAGGGCCCAAGGTAAAAAAAAAAATTAAAAAAAAAAAAAAAAAA
>WEIU01016112.1:173283-194748 GCA_013389925.1 Aegithalos caudatus | reverse complement strand
AAAAAAAGAACACAGTAAAAACAACAATCAAATGTACTCACAGCCTTGAGTTGTGAAGATGCCTAGGTGACCAGCTCATGCATTTTAACTCCCTTCTTCCTTCACTGCAGTGCTCTTGATTTTGGGGTTCTTTGATCCACCTATTCATAGCTGCAAAGTGAGCAGAATTTAATCAGGCTCTGACAGGGCATGGTTGATTTTAATACCAGCTTTTAAAAAAGAGCTGCCAGTCAGGGATGAGCTTTAATACCTTCAGCCTGGAACTCCTTTACAGTTCTGCAAAGGGCACTGGGGGTTATCTGGGCACTACTGGGAGAATCCACAGGGGCTGTTTATTCCTCACCCTCTCTGAAGGGTAGTATGACACTGATGAAGCTGGCATTTCCAGGCCACAGGAGAGGAGGGATTGCCTCGTTCAGTAAGGAGTGGCTTTCCTGACTGTGCATCCTAAAAATACTGCTAAGCTTTTGTGGGCAAACAGGCAAAGTAGTTTGATAGCCACTGGGATTAAACCTTTCCTTATTGTAGCTGGAATGGGCATAGTGAGGACTAGGGTTACTTTCCCCACCTAATCTCAGGGGATTAGGAATCTCCTAGCTGGGAATGTTAGATAAAGTAGTCAGTGACTGGCAGAACGATAGAATAGGGGTTAATTTCAGATTTACTATCTGCCAACACATGCCATTCAATCAGATAAACACAGGATTTCAGCTGTCATCACAATATCTTGTGCATACTTGAAAATAGAGCACTTTTTCTCACATCAAGAAGAAATGGAACAGGTTTATATATAGGATGTATACGATCAGGAGGCTAGAAATTTTGGAATAGTCTGCCAATTCTAGAGAGATTCCCTATTTTTAAATTAAGGAATTATATTAGGCATGGTAGAAATTCTCATGGAGAAGTTTTGTCATTGCCAGCTGTACTGAATAAATAAAAGTAAAGGGAACATCTTGAGAAGTTGGATTATACAGAATAATGCAAATTTCTGTCGGATTTTCAGCAGAGAATATGAAACTATGTAGAGACTCAGAAACTTCTCTGTGGGAATATCCTTCCCCCTCTCCTTTATACATTTCCATCCTTGCTCTTTTGTCTGTTCTGGTTCATTGGGCCTATCACTTTCAATGCTTGCAAGTCTGCAAGGCAGAGAGGGGAGATGACAATCTAGCAACACCCCAGCAATATCTTAATCCAGTTTTCACAAGAAATGTAATTTAAGCACTTGCTGATTAAAGCTTCCCTCCCTCCTGAAAACACCCAGCTGAGGCAGAATCATAGTTTGGATTGGTAGGGACCTTAAGGATCATGTCAAATCTCATGTGGATAAGATGTAACACTTCTTGGCAATGGTGCTTTACTTTATGAATTTATGAGTGGAGATGAGTACAGCTTTTTGGCTTGAGCACATAACTAGTATTTGAGTTTTTTATTATATCCCTTTTGAAGAGTAGCTGATGTCATGGGCCAGAATATTTTTAAGATCCAGCCTGGTTTGTTTACGAGGGATGCACAGAACAGCTTGGCTCTGTAAGCATCATATGAGCAGACAGCAGCAGGCAGTTTTCTTGCTGAAATATCTGCCAGTAGGCTTCCCTGCTCTGCTCTGCTGCCTTCTCTCCTGCTCACAAGCCTCCTTCTTCCTTAACACCAACATAGCTTGTAGCCTCAGTCTCTTAGAGTGCCACAGAATCAGTAAGGATGGAGATCTCCAAGGTCTTCACGTTCAGCCTATGAGTGAATTCCACTTTTCCCTCTAAGCCATACTGCAAAGTGCCACATATACTCATTTTTTGATTATTTCTAGGGATGGGAACTCCATCACATCCCTTGGGAACCTGTTCTAGTGCTTAGCCACTCTTTCAATGGAGAAGTTTTTCCAAGTATCAAACCTGATCCTCCCCTGGTGCAACTTGAGGCCATTACCCCTTGTACTATTGCTAGTTGTGATATTATGTACCTAGTCTGAGCATTCAGGTTTTGTTACTGAATTCACCTTTCATTCTGAGGTGTCCTGGTATTTTTCCAGCAGAACTGGTGCTTCCCTGCTCTCATCCCCTTCTGTATTCTACTGGGGTGAGCCAAAGTGAGCTCAATAATGATGTCCTGGCTGTTCAGCATTCCGGTGTCTTTGAAGCCAAGGCTTGGACTTCACTTCTAAGACCAGCTGCAGCAAAAGGACAGCATTTTCTCTTGAAGATAAGGGGAAGAATTCACATCTTGAGAGCATTCCTCTCACTGTTTCCCTGCAGGGAGGCTTTGCTAGCACATGCAAGGCACTCCTGAGGAGTTCTGCTATGACAGATTGTCTTACTGCCCGTGGAGACACCATGACAGCATAAGATGCCAAATTCCCTATTGCTTGGGCTTCATCCCTTTGTGGTTAAGCTGTTACACACTTCAGAGAAAGAAATGATTACTGAGTTGCAGGTCCCTCAGCTCAGCTGTAAGAGGGTCTTTTTTGTTTTCCACAGCACCCCTCCAAGCTGGGTTTTGGCTATAGAGGCATTTTTGTGTTGGGCAATGCAAATAAATAACACAAAGGTATTCCAAGGTTGAAGTCCAGTCCTGGTGTTTATCAGCCCTAAGGACTTTAAATTTCTGGGTTTTGTTTTGTTTAGCTTTTTTTTAATTATTTTTGGTCGGTTTCAGAAAAGCTTTTCACATACAGTGATCTCCCAAAGAATTTATTTGAACTCATTGGTGGGTGGTGCATACATTATGGGCTGTGGTTTCATTGATATGCTCAGCCTTGCTAAGTAGATGGCATATTAAATGTTTTATTTACCCTGTGTGCTACCTGTCATCTAATCAGCTTTTGTGTTTCTGCTGCATTCTGTTTGTATTATAGTGAGGATAAGTGGTTTCATGTAAATTAAAACCACATGAAACCTTTTAAAGCCATTTTAAAATCCTAAATGGGTTTGCAAATAGGTTTGTCGGACAAGGATTGGAAAAAGAGCTCTTTGCTTACCCATTTACTCTTCTGTATGCTTATTAGAGGTCCCCATGTGACTTTTTCATCAAACATTGCATCCCAGTTCTCATCTAGAATGCCAAAGTCATTTATACCGTGCTCGAGAGCAGTTAGCATAAACAGGAGGCAGTTAACAAAGAATACAGTTGTGAGCTGTGATTGCAAAGGTTATATTATAAATTACCACACAGATGTACAATAAAGTCAAGACTTGTTTGCCTGCAGCATAAAAGCACGTTGGCTCAAAAGTTTCTTTGCCTTTATTGAGTGTTGTTGCCAGTGTGGATGGTTTGGTGCTTTCCCTGTGAATAATGGTTTTGTTTCTTACAGGTGGATCGTATCATCTTCTGCGTCTTTTTGGAGGTCGACTACAAAATTTTCAAGAAGAAAATGGGCGAGTTTTTCCCTCTAGGTAGGTAAAATAGTCAAGTACCATCTGATTTAAAAAAAAAAACATGCAGGAAAAAATGCAACAGCTGGCATCTTTTCTTCTTTCCTAAGCCAAATACTGAAATGTGAACTTTCTTTAAAGATCAGTTGCACACAGAGGCTCTGATCTTGGACAAATGCAGACATTTAAAATGTGTGATCCATTAAAACTACTTCTAATACTGCTTTTGTATGCTGAGGACAGCTAATCCCTTCATTCCATGCTGTATGTGTATCTTTTCCCAAAACTTGGTGCGTGGCACTGGCTCTCTTGACTCTTAAGCAAATTATTTGCACTAATGTATATAGCTCCTAGTGTACATTGCTTTTCCATACACTTTGTACACACTTTGTTCTTTCATTAACAATGCTGGTAAAGTTTCTCTGGGTCTGAAAAGATACCACAGGGGTTAGAGCCCAACTGTGTCTGAATGAGGACTTTAAACTTGAGCTGTCCCTGTGTAGGAATGAATGGGAGAAAGATGGCTCTCACTGGAGCACTTGGGAAATGTTAGCCATTCATCTTGGATTTCACACAGGAGGTTGCTTTCTAGATTTAAGGAAACCTGGTGGATAGTAAATTTGCTAATCCCCCTCCTCCTATAAAGCTGAGATTTATTTTTATCGTGCATCATTAGAAATCCGCTCTCCGTAATTTTATCAACCCCAAAACTCCTCCCATTTTATTTTCCTTTGTGCTTACATCAGCCCAACAATGTGTGTGAAGAGATCCAGATTTTAGTGTTTTGTTTTATCTCCCAATACTCCCCATGCTGTCTGTCTAGTGGAAATGCCCCTGGAGTAATAGGAAGCAGAGCTTTGGTGTCTTCAGAGTCCTATTAATTTCACAGGACTGTGTTGTCACTGTAGCCACGGTGGTTTTTTTTTTCCTTTTGCTTTGTCTGGTAGCATGGAAATTGTGATATTTTTGTCTCATCTCACTAGAACAAAGCTTTTTTTTGTAGATGACTTCGTAATCGCCAGTTTGCAGTGATTGGCAGCTGAAACTTAAAGACCTTTTGAATTATTCAGGTAGCATTGAATGATATCTAACCACTTAATTTTTTTTTTTTTTTGTCTGGAGCACGCTGAACATGCATTTCAAGAAGCTGCATTCATGTCTAATCCATTCATTGAGTGATTTTATTTCTTTGTCAGCATACCCAACCCAGGGGATTAAGTGGCAGTACCCTGCCCACTGTTGCTGGCTGTGTTACTGCTCTTCAGATTAAGTGAGAGGAGAATATAGCATCAATTTGTCAACAAATCAAGAATATTAATGCTCACTTTCATCTCTAAGGCCTTGGAAATCACAGACTAAAGCCTGGTGTTGTTTCTGTAAATGTAAACCCCATTTGGGTTGGAAAGTTTGAGAGACAAGAAGATGCTTCAGAGCTGTATCATGACAAGTCCAAAGTCAGAAAGACAGCAAAGTGGAAGATTCATTTACTTTGGATTCTTTTTTTCTTAAACCTGACATTGTTGAACTCCTGTCTGCAAAGAACCTGTTCAGCTGGGTCTCATGTTATAGAAAAACATAGCATTGCATTATACCACATTATATAGATGATCTGCCATAGCATAGTTTTAAAAGTAGGTTTGTTCTCATGTATGTAAAGGTTCTATGATTTTTTTTTCATTAAAACTAAAATTGGGATTCTGATATGTGACCACAGACAGGTGGTCATTGTAGGCACCTCTAAATCCAGTGTTTTGCATATGTGGCTGTACAAAAGGTTCATCCAAAATTTACAACTGTCCAGAGATAGTTTAGTTCTCAGTATCCAAAATTCAGATAGATTATTATAGGATTAGGTATAGGTTATTAAAATACCTTAGGACCCATTTTCATAGACTCCTGGTTGCAATTTTCTCATAACTAATGATTCTGATTTCGATATGCCTTAATGTTACTGGGCATCTGCTGTCTGATTAGCCAGAGCCTTAAAATGAACCAAAACTTTATTTTTGATGCAGTGAAGGATTTCCTATGGGTAGGTCAGTAGCCAGGGATTCAGGAAGTTTTTATTGTAGTGGGGTTTTTTTAGTGTCTTTAGATCTTCATCTTGTGAGGAGACAGGGAGAGGCAGGACTTTGTTCCCAAGTGGCTTTCCTGCAGTGTGACTGGAGAACTGGTCAGGATCTGGGCTCTCTTCTGGAGTGCCCTAACCATCCATGTACAGTCTCTCTTTGCTGACTTTTTAAAACCTGACAATCTATTAATTTAGTGAAATTAAAGTCTTTAAGGATAGGCTTGCCCTAAATTTAAATTGATAGGATGCTATCTAAACACTCACAGGAGTGAAGAACACTCAGGTATTGCTTTAAGCTTAGAGAAAAAAAAAATCAAAGCATTTTAAAAGTGCATCTTGCATTCAGAAACATTGTAAAATGTATCTACTTTAATAGATGTGGACAAAAATGCTTAGAAAGGAGAATATATTCATGGAGTTACATACATAAATAGTTATTACTTTAAACCCACTGCATTAATAAATTCAAAACTACATGCAAGTGCTTGAGCTAGTCAAGTGATAATGAAATGAAGCTAGAATTACACCTCAGTGCATTAGAGTAAGTGGAATATAGATATAGGGAAATTGTTCCATTAGTTGAACATATCATTAGGCCTATTTTGCAAGTGGAAATGCCAGAGAAATTAGTCAAGTAATAATATTGATATCAAGACAACTGCCAAGAGCCTTGTCATTTTCAAACTTTAACGATATAGGGGGAAGAGACAGACCTGGAAGTAATGTCATGTCTTAGCAGTGCAGCAAAGCTGTGCAGTAACTGGGCAATTGTAACTGTCTCAGCATTTCTGATTCAATCTCAGTGATTACAGAACCCAAGCCAGAGCCAGCATGCTCCAAGGGGGAACAGAGCACCACTTACCTTTAATTCAGACATAGGTTCTCAATCAAAGGTGTCCAGAAAAGTCCTGGTTTGGTTAATTAAGGGGTCCTAGTCAAGGCAGAGTTTTCTATTGATGCTCTGGGGTTTTGCTGAGAAGGTTTGTATATTCTAGTAAGAAAAGAGCAGTAGAAAGAACAGCTTTATTTGCTTAAGATGGATCACTGTTTTAATATATTAAACAGTGCCACAATGATGGGGTTTTTATGAATTGCATCCTCCTATCTCCTTGTGCAATGGCACAGCCCAGCTATTCTCCCTTCACCTGTGTTGGAACATTCTCTCTACTTAAACTGAGAGAATGTCTTTCAGGCAAGTAAAATATCTTTGCCTGCAGTTCTGGCTCATGTGTGTAGGTCTTACATTTCTGGATTCATTTCTATTGAAAGTATGAGTAAGTTTTCTGGGAAAGGAACTGCCACTTAGATAATTTTTGCTTCTGGAATGCACAGTTTCTTCTAATAGAACTCTATATGGATTTCAGACATTAGGTGTTACTTTTCTTGCTAACTATACATATTTATAAGGCTTACCAGAAAATGGAACCTCCCTTGAAAAGCTAGATTTGCCAACAATTACCTTGGAGTGATACATACTTCTAGGATTCAATACATAGGAGGAAAATTAAGAGCATTTGTAAATAGTTTCCAGCTGGAGCAAAGTTACCTTTTTTTTCTTTTCTTCCTGTGTTCTGTGTACACAAAGCTACTTAATGTGTCAGACAGATAATCTTGTAAGGACCTTTGGCAAATGCTTATTTTTCATGGTGGCTGTCAAATATTATAAACGGTTTATCTTCAATTGTAATGCTTAAAGTATTTCTAAATCTACCACCTGTTACCAGTGGATTGGAGAGTAGAAATGTTTTTTTTTCTGAAAATGTGTTTTTAGACCAAAATAATGCTATAAAAGGGATGTCCTGTGAAGCTGCAGCATCCAAGGTTATATTACTTCTTGCTACTTTAAACAGAGTAACAAAATTACTTCACTAAAACATTGCAAAATTTTTTGAAGAAAGGACATTTGCACTTTCATTAGGCCAGCTGACAGATGGAAGGTGCATGCTTTTAGGCTCGTGTCCTTTTAGAAAGGATGCTGATCCCAAGAGCTTTTTCTTTTTCTAATTTTCTTTTTTTGAGCCGTTATCAGTTGGTGTTAGCAAAAAAAGAGAGTGATTGCTTCATCTTGAGAAAACTTTCTCTTCTCTCTATTATAGGTTATGATATTTAAATACATTTTCTGCTTTCATCCTGGTTGATGAAAACACTGTTTCCCCTACCCAAACCATATGGATGAGAGCTACTGCCTTATAATAATTCTCCTATCACTTCAGGAGGGTGCACGGCATCCCGCTTGTGCATAAAATGTGCAAATATATTACAATTGCAGAGGAAATTCATTGTTAAGAGATCTCCCAGGCTTGGAATCAAATTGGAAACTGTCTAAATGGCTGAATGAAGGCCTTTGTATTAAAAAGGCCAATCTCTGCACTAATACGTGAGCAAACTCCTAAGCAAGGGCTGTAATTTCTGTACTGGTATTGAGAGGCATCTCTCTCTCTGCTTACCATGGCAGACTGCACTGGGGCTGGAGCATTTCTCTGCATGAGCAAAGGAGTCATAAGTTAGCCCTTAGCAAGTAATCCAGTATCAAATGGATAATTCATCTGATAAATTTAGCCTCTCTATTTGCATTTGCAGCGTTCATGAGCCAATTCGTTTCCATAATTCATCACCTGAATGTATTCCACAAAATATTTTTCACGGGCTTTATTTTACTCTGTGGAGATGTGCCAAGCAGTTTACTGGAAGTGCCCAATATCCTTTATGGGAGGTTTCACCTGGGCAGTGATTTCCCTCATAAGTCACAAGGCTCTGGTTTTCTCACTGGTTCAGGCTGGAGTACAAAGGCCACCGGGGCTTGGGTTCCCACAGAAATGTCCCTTAGGGAGTAAGATTTGGGGGAGAGTTTGATATCTCTTTGGCTTTCTTCTCCTGATCAATAAGGGCCATCCTGTGGAGTTTGGTTGCAGCTGCTTTTCCTGTCTCCATGCAGGTTTTCCAAGGTGTTGCCTTCACAGCTGATGAGTGCCTGTGATCTCACAGGGCTGGAAGCAGCCAGACCATGCTATTGCTCTCTCCAGTGCTTTCCCTGACAAAGCTTGCAAGGTGCTGTTTGCTGTCTTGCTTCCCCAACCCCACAGTTCCAATGGAGCTGTTGTATTGGGTTGCTTGGGGGAAATTCTGATTTCTCTGCCTTGTGAAACTTTTCTCCCTTGGAGATCCTGCTTGGCTTTTCAGGTGGTGGCTGTGCCATGAGCATGCATCCCTTTCCTTTCCAGAGCTGTGTATCAAGCCATTGTGAGCATACCAGGGTACCCCTCAGTATTTATGCAGTCACAGCCATCCATCCTGCTCTGGATTCCATGCCAGCATTTAACATTCCCCTCAGATTCCCAGTCTTGTGGGAGTCTTGTGTTGAGGCGGAATTGAGTGTGGATTTCTTGGTGGGTGGAAGGCAGCAGTTGGTTTGGAGAAGTTGTGGCAGACTGATGTTTTCATGAGGGTGCAAAATGCTCTCTGCAGCCCTTTGAAGTGTCTTTATATTGGAAGGTGTGATGCTCAGATGGCTCCTGCAAGGTCCCATGTTGAAGGATTTAATTCAGAAGAGCTGGGGAGAAGCACAGCCCCACTGTTTCCCCTGATGGTTCCTTTGCCCTCAGCAGTGTTCCAAGGAAGCACTGCCCACCTGGGGGAGCTGGAGGGGCCTGTGCACACAAAGAGGATGTTGGCTTTCCTCTAGTTTCCTCCCACAGCCCCTTCAGACCCTATAAAGTAGCCTCCAGTGTAAATAGGCTGCTGTAAAAATTATTCTCAAACCAAAAGTTTTAAACAGCCACAATGTTTAAAATACCCGTCCATTTTGAGACAGTGTCTGAAACAACTTAAACCTAAATGTGTTCATAAAACTGCAAACCAAAATTTTTCTATGACTTTGTGTTTATTTGCCACGGCAAAGACTGTTCCAGTCCTACCACTCATTGGGGTTGTCTGTTTTGCCCGTTTTTCCAACATCTAAGTGTAGTGCAGGAGAGTGATGCAGCAGCAGCTCAGGAGTGGTGCTTTGGGGGACAGAGTATATAAATGATGGTTCAGAGACTGTCTTCAGCATCTTAGAAGATATGCAGATCAAGAAAGATTCCCAGTACCTTCTGACACGGCAGTGGGTTTCCAGTACCTATAAAAAGTTTATGGGTTGTTTCCTGCTTCCTTTTGAATCATAATAAAACTTCCTGGTGTGATCTCATTGGAATTATTTTCTGGCCAACTGCTGAGAGACAATTGCTCTAGACTTGGTGTGTTGCAAGTATTAGTCACCTAAAAACATGGTTTGAGAGAGGCTTGTGATTCTGTCTGCACTGTGGTCTGGAAAACTGTTCACCTCCTCATTCCTGATGGCAGCAGTGCCACAGCTTGGAGCAGGGCACAGATCAGCAATGGGAACATAGCCTGTAAAAGTGCTGTTGTCAGGAGCTTTTGCTTTGCTAAATGGAGCCTCAACTTCTCTGCTTCTTTGCATCTTGTCAGGATTTTTTCTTGTCTTCTCCTGTGAGACTGACAACAGAGCCTGCAATCAATCCAGAAACCTGGGAAAAGGGCTGTTTCCATGTCTTTGTCCACTGACTCCAAATCCATGAGCTTTCAGGTTCCTGGGGCACACCTGGCCAGGAGCTGCATTGGAACAGCAAAGTGGCAGGTGGATGAGGATGCCCTTGAAGGCACATTTAAATGCCAGGATCAGGTTGCTGTGCATAACAGCATGGGGGAGCACAGGAAGATGATGAGCCTGGTAATTAGAAAGGTGAATATGGAGGAGATATTTACCATCTCTTGTAACACAAGGAGTGCAAGATGCTCCAGGAAATGATGAATCTGGATGAAAACAAGCAAAAGGAAGTAGTTTTTCACCCAACATACAGTTAGGATCTAAAGGTACTTGATACAGGGTGCTGCAGAGCCTGTAGGTCTTCAATACAGTTTAAAAAAGGATTAGCTTAACCAACAGAAGATTGGTGCAACAACAGCTATTAATCTTCATGGCCTATGTGTAACCTCAGGCTCAGGGAGTGACTGAGATAGAGAAGTGTGTTGCTGTTCTTTTCTGTTGTACTCAGCCCTTCACACATGGATGCCTGGCACCAGAAAATGAACAAGCAGTTTTTTCTGTTTAATACATTATGTGAATACATCTTTGATCAGGCATCTTTTCTTCCTACTCTGTTGGGTTTTGTGGCATCTCATTAAAGCATTCAAAATGCATTTTATGTCATCATCAAAAATATCCTGTCCTCTCTGGCCACAGACTCCAAATTACTTAGTGTGCTCAAGTGTTTCTTATTTCCAATGATGCAGTTAAATTTGGGGTTGTCTCATTTGGTTGCCTCTGCCATAGGTTACTGATGAGATGTTGTTATAAGCTTGTATTTGCAAATGTATGACCAGATGCAGAACATGCCATTTTGTGTGGGACTACTCCATTAACATCCAATTTAGCACTTCTGTGAACTCAACTTTGTTATTTTCAGTATTGTAGGGCAGAAAGGAAATACAGAATAAGTTATTTTTAAAAACCTGGTACCTGTTTCCCCAGGGAGTGCCTTGTTCCTTTTATGTAAGGCAGAAGCATCTGGAAAATAGAAGTCCCAATCTGATTCCAGTGTGAGCACCATTTCCTTCACTGGACTAAGGCTGTCCAGTTCCCTCACTGCAGCAGTTACTGCACAGTCTGAGGTTCATGTGGTTTGTACAGTTTGTATTTTACAGAAGATCAGGTTCATAAAAGAGGTCACGGGTGTGATGACAAAAAAACAAAACCAAACCCAGTGCCTAAGTTTCTTAGGAGACTGGTAGTAAGGATTTCTATTTGATATGGCTTCAAAAGCCACAGACACTGTACGTTCTGTGAGGCTGCAGTGTTGTGAGACTGGTGTAACTAAGCAACACAGGAAGGAAACCAGCCCTGCTGCTGCAGTATGGCCAGGATGTACAGCAGATCAGTGGAAGTTTCTTTATAATTAGACAAATTTAATGAAACTTGCTCAGTATCAGGTGGAGATTTATGTAGTATGCTCTGTATGCAGGACTGCATGATGAAAGGATAGAAATAGGAGCAAAAGAAGTCCTAGTTTTACTTCCAAAGCAGAAGGATGTACTTTTTTTGTTAAAGATCTTTTTGTTTTATCTTTTTTTTTCTCCATCCTCTTAAGAGCACTGAGGATGAGAAAAATTTTATAGAAAATACAACCTTTTACTAGGAGAGGAGAAAAGAGTCAGGCCAGTTTTAGTTGATCTCATCTGCCAGAGATTTTTTCCTCAAAGAAAATATTGCCCTTTTTTGTGCTATTTTCTGTCACATTTCCCAGCAGAGGACTGAGTTGGAGGAATCAAATCAACTAAAAGATCTTGGGAGATCCTGGATTATTGCAAGCCTCATATGGATGGGCTGCAACAAACCTTCCTGTGTGGCTCACTGTGCTACAACAACATTGACTCTTACACTGAGGTGGACATGAAGCCTGTACAAAAGGACAAAAGCTCCTTTTGGGTATCAGCAGTGGTTGTAAGCCACCAAAAGAAGTGATTTTTCATTTACTAGTTACTGTAAATAGGTATGAGATATGATTATAAATCTCCCTAAGGCTGTGAAGGTGATCATGCAGTCGGGTGGTTGAAGCTTTGGGATAAAATTTTGGAAAGAAAGGTGTGGGCAGTGAGAACCTGCTTGGTCTTTCCAGCTGCTGGAAGCCTGATATTATCATGGTTTAAATGGTTTCCCCCAGGTGGGTACCCTTGCCCACACTGCTGGCTGCTCTGAAACTGGACACAAGAAGTTTTTCAAGACTGACCCAAAATGGGATCCATTTCCCTCAAAGGTGTGGGACTGCTGTGATGCTCCTCCTCTGTAATCCCAGTGGAAATAGTACAGGCAGATTGTGGAATGCACCCTCAGGAAATGCTTGACAGTAGACACTTTGTGAACCAGACCCTTATTTTTGCACTGCAGATAAACTCAAGGGGATGTCTGAAGCTTTCAGTGCTGAAATTTTGGTGGTTTTCTTTAGGTTAGAGCTTTTATTTTAAGACATCGACACTTTGATCACCAACTTGTCATTTCAGCTTTGCCCATCTCATTGCAGAGAGATCTCCCCACTGTTTGGCAGAGGGGAATGTTCACACAAGCTGCAGAGGGGGTTTTTATCCATTCCCACAGTGCCTTCCCTGGTTGTGGTCCAGACATGGAGCCACTCTTGCAAGGAGGAGCAGACTGAGGCGTGTAGGTTGACTAGAAATAGGGAAACATCTGAGAATCAGGAAACTGCAGAAAATGCTGGGGTAAAAATAAAACCTCTGAAGGATGCAATTAGGCAGCTGAGGGAAGATTGGAGGAGGCAGCAGCATGCAGTGCTGTTGGAGAGTGCCAGCAGCCCAGGATGCAGGACCTGAATGCAGAAGAAGCAGCAGCCTCCTGCTGCAGGGAGCTGGCTCTCATTTAAGGGTTCCTCAATGCACACTGTCTGTGCAGTGCTGGCTTTCCATGAAGGAGAATGCAAATGGAAGCGTGAGCAACAAGGAGGAGGTGGTTTAATGGCTTTGGGGATTAGTGGAGGTATTTAGAGCCTTCCACCTCTCTGATCATAACATAAATCTTGACACAGATTGATGATTTTAGCCATTTGGCTTGTGTTTGCTTGTGTGCCACAGCTAGGGAGACAGGGAAACAACCTGACCAGCAAGGCAAAAGGTAAAACAAAGGATCTGACAGAAGGCATTCCCTTCTTCTGTGTCAGTAAGAGCAGATATGGTGTGATTATTCCATTTCCCAAAGCTCAGCAGATAACAAGGGAGATGGCAATGAAAGAGCCACAGGCATCACTTAGTGTGTGACCCCACCAGGGAGCCTGTGGCTTACACCAGAGCTTGTGCTTTGAGCACCTTGCTCCCAAAGGTAAAGCTCTCTGATCTGTAGAGATACAGTTTCCCTGGATAGCCTGGGATTTACAGGGAAACTTTCAATCATAGGCTGACTTTCAACTGTAAATGATTTTGCACTTGAGTGGAAACTTCTCCCACACATCACCCATTTAATGCCTTAATTTTATGTAGTATACCTCAACTTATAAACCGGAAAATCTTGCACACATTTTGGATTAGGAGGTTTTCTTGTCTCCTAAGCCTTCTAAATACTGATGTGACTTTTCCTGGGGATGAGCTGACCCTTTTCTGGTAGTCACTGTCAGTTTTCCTCTCACTCCAGACTGCAAGGTCAGTCTTTCCTTTTCTAGCAAAGTCACCTTGGTAGAACTTCCTAAAATCCAGGGCTTTAATAGGAAAATGATGTGAAAGCTCATTGTTCTGCTTCTTTGGCCAGAGGAGTAACAATGTGTGGGTAGGTGTGTGCTGGACAATTATTTTTCCACATCTCTCAAGTGAGAGTGATAGGTACAGAGGATCTCACCTCTGGTCTTTCCAGTGGGGGAATTTGGAGAAGAAATATTGACAATATGTATTTAAGGAAATGTTTGCTGCTGTCCAAGATTCACTCTGAGGTTCTTCTGTGGTTTTATCCAATTTTGCTTTGGGATTGACTGTCTGTGGTGCCTATTTCAAACCGAAACAAACCTTCCAAAGGGGTAAGAAATTATATAGGGTAAATAAATCTTAAAAAAAGTAACAAAACAAAACAAAAAAACTTGGTATAAAAATCTAATTTATGGTAACTTGGCACCGATTTTGCTTTATATTAGGCAGGTAGAACTTCAGTAAAAATATTTTAACTTATTCAGAACCAGTAACCAAGAAGCTGCCCTTAATGTAAGTTTTTAGGGGTCAAGTGAATGCATTTTGGATATGGACTTCCAAACCATTGGTTTTTATCTCAAATAATGGGTTTTGGCATAGAGGTCTGTCAGCTAAACATGATGTTTATCACTTCAGCCAGCCACACCAAGGTCAGCGAAAGAGAATGTTTTATATTTAAGAGGGAAATGCTTCTAGCAGATGGATTAATAGTGTGAGAGTAATAATTACAGACACATGAAGTGGCTGGGGATTGCTGTGTGCCAAAGTGAAACTCAGATTCATACCTAGATTGGGGTAAATTTTTCAAAGGCACCACAGTGACACAGAGATCGTGTCACCAAGTTATTGGGAGCCCAAATTCCGTTTTCAGAAAGGATGTAGAGACTTCATTGCCTTTCAGCAAGCCTTGGGTACTTTTTCCCAGAAAGAAACTGAGCCTTTAATTCACAATTAGTTCACAAAAGCAGCCTTTGCCTCGTCATAATTATATTGCATAATAACTTCCCTACTTTTTAATAACATCAGATTTCTTGTCTGTGTCCATTATCACTAGCTTAGAAACTCTTCTGTTGCTTTGGGAATTTCGTATTCCAAGTCACTTACAGAACTATAATTAAGAACTTCCACAGAAGACCAGGTGATATATGTATGTTAAGATACTGCAGATTTAGTGTGATATCTTAGATTAATTTGAAACCTTATCATGCTGGTTTCATTATAAATGCTTCCATGGAAAGAACATGTTATTGGAAACTGAATAATTAATAATCGCTATATTGCCAAATATTTTCTGAGCAGTTTGTTGAAGAATAGCAGAACTCCATTTGAAAATCCTGGCTCTGTTGAAGCCAATGACAGAACTCCCATGGGCTTGAACAATATTTTTCATTTTCTTATCTCAAAAATTACTTGTCAAAGCTCCTTAAGGTTGTGTGTATGTTAGGGGTTAGGATTTTTTTCCTTTTGTTTTCTTTCTTAGGGACTTTTTTCCCCATTTCTTGCTAAGAAACAATAACAACTGGGACTTAAGAAAGACAAAGGATGTAGCCACGGAGGAGGACTTTGTACAGTAAACCCTTTTTCCCTCCCTCCTGCCCGCCATTTCCATGAGGGGACGTGGCTGCCACAGCGCCCCCTGCAGGCTTGGAGGACTCACTGCACCCGCCCCGTCCGGCCGGGAGCCAGCAGCGCCCCCTGCTGGCTGTGAGCGGAACTGCCCTGCAGGGGAAAGCGCCACAGGGAGAGGGAGAAGCTGGGACTGGGTTTGTGTTCTGGTTGTTGTTTGTTTGCCTTGTTATCCATACACATACCAGTAAAGAACTGTTACTCCTTGTCCCATATCTTTGCCTCAAAACCCCTTAATTTCAAAGTTACAGTAATTCAGAGGGAAGGGGGTCATACTCTCCATTCCAAGGGAGGTTCCTGCCTTCCTTTGCAGATGTCTATCGTTCAAATCACGACAGTGTAAAAATTTATATTTGAACAGTAGAGGCCTATGTGTGTTTTTCATCTCCAAAGAATTGTTTGAAGAATAAGGAAAAAGGAGTAAAATATGCAGTGACTTTTTTCAATCCTTTGGGCCAGAGTAAAGTGTACTCAAGAGAAATGTAATCTGCTGTTGTTCAGTGCCTTCTGAAAATTCTGCCCTCCAGATCATGTCTGAATGAGAGGAAAAGAGGAGAAGAGTGGATGCAGATCCATGTACTGATAATCAGAAGCATGAAAATTCTCACACTCCTGACTTCAAGGCTTATAATGAATTATAATTCCCAGTAGAGGCCTCTATTATTAACAATTTTTTTTCTGCTGTCATGCTAGTTAGAATAAAGTTTCAGGCTCCAAATCTTGGTGAGACCAAAGCCTAATCCTCATAGCCAGTCAAAGCATTTGGATCTCAGCAGAGTTGCTGATGTAGAGTTCCAACCCTAAAAATTTGGACCTAAATATTGCTGTCAGTTTCCATTAGCATTGCTTTTATATTGCAAATAATGAGCTCCTGTGGTGGTCAGTCATAATATACACATCTGCCAGTTTGAAAGATACTAAGCCTCAGACAGAAGTTGTGGGCTTGCTACAGAATTTTCACATGCCCAAATCATAAAATGGCTGGTTGGAAGGGACCTGAAAGACCATCTGATTCCAACCCACCCTGCCATGGGCTGGGACACCTTCCATTAGACCAGATTCTCCAAGCAATTCCAGGGACAGGGCATCCACAGCTTCTCTGTCAACTTGTTCTACCGCCTCAATACGCTCACAATGAAGAATTTCTTCCCAATATCTCATTTAAAGCAGCGCTCTGTTAGTTTAAAGCCATTCCCTCTTGTCCTGTCACTACAGGCTCTGGTAAAAATTCCCTCAGCAATTCCATTTAAAAGGCCATAAATGGAGTCTATATGAATTAGGAATATAGTTGACACAAATGTCTTTGATCAGTGAGATCTCCGTTAGATGACTGAGACTCTAGAACATTGAATTATCAAGATGTTAATTAAGGCTAATAATTTTTTTAAACTCAGAAAAAATATCTTGTAAGAAATTCCTTTGATACCAAAATGGAACTTTTTGCAAAAGGAATCTGCTTTTCTTGTCTCTTATCTTAAGCTTAAAAATTATCTGTTCCTAGCTAGCCCAAGTTCAGTCTTCACAGATTCATTTTGTTCTTAAGCCAATTTGCCTGTCTGGAAAATATTTACTAACTTCCTTATGTGGTTTTCTAGTAGGATAGTTCTCTTCTTAGCATAGCCAGCTGTACCAGGGAAACAAAGCAAACTGAAATTTGTCAAGTAAACCAAGAACTCTGAAGGAAAGAGAATGGAATTTCATATTATACCTGTCTTTATTTGCAGAATTTTGTAAATTATGAACAGACTTTTATTCCCTGTCTTCATTCCCTGCATTACCTGTATCTGCTGGTAATCAATATTGAAACCTTCTTCCCCATCCAGCTCTAGATTTCACTGCAAAATGTTAAACAGGAGGAGGAAAACTAAGAAACGGGCAATTTCATACATGGAAAATTTCATGTTAGATNTATATATATATATATATATATAAAATGCTTATATATATATGCTAAAACTTCTCTGAAGCATAAGCCAAACAAAAAAAATTCTAGAAATCAATTGCCTTAGTTGAGATAAGCAGTGGTAGTCATTATTGCCAATGTTACAACAGTCATCCCTGGTTTTTACACAGAATTAGGGTGACCCATCCCTGATAATATATAGTGCATGGTAAGACCAGCTGAAACTACTTTTCTAATGTCATCATCTTATGAGCCTATGGGAGATATTTCATTGCTTTTTTTTCAATAGCTAGTTTGAACATGAAGGGGAAATAATAACAATTCTTTGATCTATTTGTCTGTAAAAAAGTGTGAATAGAGCAATTCTTGACTCATTTGTCATTCTGAATAATGACAGTGGTATGTTCACAATTAAAACAATAGGAAAACTGTTCTACAAACTCTTAATTACACTGAGCTTGCTCAGACCATTGTTTAGAGGACTTTTTCCTGGTCCTCATAGTTTGCTGGTTAAAACAAGTTTCACTGTTTAGGGTTTGTGGATGATGTGAAATGGAAATGATGAATAAGTATGGGGGGAAGAAAGGCCATAGGATCAAGAAAGGGAGAGGACAGAGGATTAGATAACACCCATGAGGACAAAAGCTTCCATTCAGGAGATTTCTGCTATTTTTTTTTGAAAAAGCTTCATCCAGTTAATCTTGATCAGATTTTTTGAAACAAACTTCCACCACAGCACCTTCTGATACTTTCCATACTGACCTCACCTTGAGATCCTCAGTGAACATCTCCTGTTCCATATGGATTTCTGTGTAGTGCATCTCCTCTTATGTGCAGAGTATCCCCCTATACTCTTCTGCCTCTCTTTGAAAACCAGCTAATACCCCATATGTGACCCTGATCCCATCACAGTCCAGTGACTGTGAAGGAATATCCATCTCTCCTTATGAAAACATACAGGGTCAGAAAGGAGTGCCACATGGGGAGAGGCAGGGATATACCAGCCAAAAAACAGAGGCAGAAGCTTTTGAAGCAGTAACTTGACTACTTAAATTGGCAAGACTGTCCTAAAGACAAATGGTTTATTGATCATTTATGCAACCACTTCATTACCTGAGAAATTAGAAATACTTGAAGAATAGTGCATATGCATAGATGTGAAAACACAGATATACACAGATAGATGTGTGTTATACTGAAGGATTAGCACATTCTTTTATGGCTGTTCTGGCCTGTTGATTTTATTACACATAATTGTAATTACATTTTGGTGTCAAGATTACTGGATAGGAACTTTTAGTAATTTTAATACAGTTAGCGCAATTGATATAGCTGTACAAACATACATAAAAGTAAAAAAATTAAAAGCTTGTCATTATATAACAAACATTTGCCAAAGATAATGCTACAGTTAAATTTGCAGTATTCATCTAACATTTCTAATTCAATTTTTAATATTTATTGTGGCATGTGTATTTTTACAAACCAAATTATTTTGCATTTTTTGTCTTGTTGTTTTTATGGGGATTATGCAAATTAATTTGGTGTAGGCTTTTTTAAAAAGCATTTTAAATTAGAATTAAAAGGCAGTGCAATTCTGCTTAATAGCCAATCTCTTCTTTTTTTTGTCTTGTATCCTTCACAGCTTCATTACTTTAGGTAAAGCTGCATAGATACTCTTGGAAATTTTCACTGAATTATATAATTTCAGGAAGATATTTCCCTATCTGTCCCTTTCTATTGTGCATATGAGACATCTGATCAGAGCTGCCCTCAAAGGTCTAAAATGCTGTGAGCTTCAACAGCTCATCCTTGGTTATTTCTTTATCATTTGGAGATATTTTGGGAATCAGTGCATTGACTGTAAGCAATCAATACTTACAGGGCTAAAAATAAGTATCTTTTGTATATGCCCCCCAGTAGTGTAGCAGATACACAAAAGTTATTCCCTTTTGACCTATTTCTATATGGAGTTCTAATGATTGTAGGATGTGTTTACTGAAAACATAAATACAAACATAATTTTTGCATTGAGGGGAGTTTTCATTTTTATACTCAAATTTTTATTAGTTTGGAGGATATCTGCTTTTTATTCCTCAAAGGGGAAAACAGGGAATAAGTAGTAAGTAAGTAGTAGTCACCACTGAAAGATATTCATTGAATTATCATTTTTCATTCCACCTGACTTCATGGGTCATGACTGCAGCAGATGAAGCCAGCAGTTGGCACCAATATTGATGACCCTTTTTCCTTGAGCTGTCCATAACCAATCTGCTTTGGGGTGTTTCCTCCAATTCTTTTGCTTAAAGTGAAAAAGAGAGGTTGGATTCCTAGAGAGCACATGTTGCAGACTAGACATGTACAGACCCTTGGCAATGGTTGAAATCTAATTATCTAAATTCCTGTGCCTCAACTTCCTTTTGGCTGGGTGTTTCTGAGGGCCAATACCAGACCAAGAGAAAACACAGACAAATAGAAGGACACAAATGAACTGTAGGCTCATTGTGTCTGTACCAATCACACTTTGAAGAATGTGTTAGGATGGTGAGGTGGAGGTTACAGAGTTCGTCAAAAATTAGAGGGAAAAAGAAAACTCTGATCCTGATTTGGTGTCTGCTGAAGGCAGTGGGAATATGTCCATTGGCTTCAATGTACACCAGATTAGGCTTTAGGAATAGACAGAAAATTTACTGGGAGTAAAAAATAACAGATTACCAAATGGGTGTAATACTGAGTGATGGATACATTATGAAAGTAATCTATCTTGTGTTTCTACTGCCCTGAAATACAAATATCTCATTACATGCAGGAAGGCCTGTCTTTCTTTGATTAATCTTCAAAATAAATAAGAGAATATCCTAATTACATCTGTGTCCTGGTTTAAAGAACAAGTGTCTGCCAAGGAAGGCAGGAACATCCCTTGGAATGGAAAATGTGATCTCCTCCTCCATTCCAAATGATTATAACTTTGAAATTACAGGGCTTTCAGGCAAAGATACAGGAAAAGGAGTAAGAGTTCTTTATTAGTATATGTATTTGTACAATCTGGCAAACAAACAACAATGACAGCAACAACAACCAGAACACAAACCCAGTCCCAGCTTCTCCCTCTCCCGTGGTGCTTTCCCCTGCGGGGCAGTTCCGCTCACAGCCAGCAGGGGGCGCTGCTGGCTCCCGGCCGGGCAGGGTGGGTGCGGTGAGTCCTCCAAGCCTGCAGGGGGCGCTGTGGCAGCCGCGTCCCCTCAGGGAAATGGCGGGCGGGCTGGTGGGAATGAGGGAGAGTTTGCTTTCCTTTGCAAACTCATGGGCAGCAGCCAGTCTCAGGAAAACCTCAGGAAACCAAACAGACTGCAGCAGGAAACCTCAGGAGCAGTAAACTGGAATGGCAGAGGCAGGCACACCCAGGGGTGACAAACAAAATTTAGCAGAAACTCCAGGGCCCGAAGCCGTGGGGTGTCCGGGTGTTCCAGGGCAAACATCCCTGAGGGAGCAGCAGGGAAGAGCGGGGCTGGATGGGGAATGGCTGCCATGGGCAGCTCATGGCAGTGGCTGGACCCAGGGTGCTCCTGGGGCTGCACACGCTCGCTCTGAGCTCCCAAGCAGCAGAGAAGCTCCAGTCACGGTGCCAAAGGGAAAGAAAAAAAAACCTGGGAAAAAAACACAGGGCAACGAGTATCTCTGGTGAGAGGGATGGTGGGGTGTGGCTGTGGACACGAAATCATCCTACTGGAAGGAAGGAATTGTCCTTCTCCCCAGCTCTTGCAGGAAATCCCAGGCTGGCTCTGAGCCATTGGGATACTCCCAGAGCTGGGGGAGGAGAAGGGGAGGGAGGCAGGGACAACACCGGACACAAAACAAAAACAGAAACAAAAATGGGTATGGGATAAAAAAAAAAAAAAATCCCCAAGACAATCTGCCAGATAATACACATTAATATCTATATTCATTCTGTAAAATCAACAAGCAGAGGGACTATTTTGGTGAGTTTATCACATAACATCACTGCTTATATTGTGTAGGAAAGGGAATACAGGTGACCTCACCCCCGATGAGTCACAGTTATATCCAATAAGGATGAGTGAGGTAAAAGTGGGGGTTAGCTGGTAAGAGGAGGATCATCATGGAGGAGGAACCTTGAGGGAGAGAAGGAGAGGATCATGGAGAAGGATCCTGAGGAGAGAGAATCCCTGCAGTGAGGTCAGTGTGGGTGTGCAGTCAGAGCTGTTGTTGGAACCTGCAGTCACAGCCTGGCTGGG
>WEIU01016112.1:106306-172644 GCA_013389925.1 Aegithalos caudatus | reverse complement strand
TTTTTTTTTTTTTTTTTTCCTGATGGTAAGAGAATGGACTTATGTCAACACATAACAACATTATTATGTGCTAACATGTGTCAATTCTTTTACCATTACTGTTTTAAAAACTACACTCAGGAAAAACTCTCAGTTCTGAATCTGTATTTTCCCTCAACCTGTTCAGCTTCAACCTCTGCCAGGTACCAAAGCCCTTTGACCTCATCTCTGTGTCTGTTGCCACACTACTGTCATTTCCCATCAAGTAGTTGTTCCTAATAAATGCCCTGCTGGTTATCCTGTTTCTATCCTGATCAGCCTAATTAATCACCTGTTCATTACTTAGAAGCCACAGCCAGTTAAAACAACAAGATGAAGGATCTCGTTCACACTAATAGGGCTTTATAACTAATTACACACTATTACCATCAACATACATAAATACAGACTTTTTTCTGCATGTTCCACTGGATGCATACCCTTACATTTGGAGATTGTTTTGTGGAGGGAGACTTTATCTTTTTTTCCTGAGATGGAAATAGCAGTGACATGGAACAATTTGGGAGTTGTGAAGGATTTTGGAAGTAGGTTATGTGGAGACAGACTGTGAGATTTAAATGATTTGTTGACCTTCTGAATTAGGCTATAAAGAACTGTGTCTCCCAGTAGTAGAGTTCAGATCAGAAACCTTCTTGCACAAATAATCACTGTTAGAAAAGCTTTTAATATGATCAGTTCAGACACTTGTCCAGGTGTGCTGTTTATAAAAAGAAATTTGCAGACAAAGTTTCTGCAGTATTTGGGTAACTGTTTNTTTTTTTTTTTTTTTTTTCCTGATGGTAAGAGAATGGACTTATGTCAACACATAACAACATTATTATGTGCTAACATGTGTCAATTCTTTTACCATTACTGTTTTAAAAACTACACTCAGGAAAAACTCTCAGTTCTGAATCTGTATTTTCCCTCAACCTGTTCAGCTTCAACCTCTGCCAGGTACCAAAGCCCTTTGACCTCATCTCTGTGTCTGTTGCCACACTACTGTCATTTCCCATCAAGTAGTTGTTCCTAATAAATGCCCTGCTGGTTATCCTGTTTCTATCCTGATCAGCCTAATTAATCACCTGTTCATTACTTAGAAGCCACAGCCAGTTAAAACAACAAGATGAAGGATCTCGTTCACACTAATAGGGCTTTATAACTAATTACACACTATTACCATCAACATACATAAATACAGACTTTTTTCTGCATGTTCCACTGGATGCATACCCTTACATTTGGAGATTGTTTTGTGGAGGGAGACTTTATCTTTTTTTCCTGAGATGAAAATAGCAGTGACATGGAACAAGGCAAATTTGGGAGTTGTGAAGGATTTTGGAAGTAGGTTATGTGGAGACAGACTGTGAGATTTAAATGATTTGTTGACCTTCTGAATTAGGCTATAAAGAACTGTGTCTCCCAGTAGTAGAGCTCAGATCAGAAACCTTCTTGCACAAATAATCACTGTTAGAAAAGCTTTTAATATGATCAGTTCACACACTTGTCCAGGTGTGCTGTTTATAAAAAGAAATTTGCAGACAAAGTTTCTGCAGTATTTGGGTAACTGTTTGGAAGGATTTACACACTGCTGAAGAGCAGAAATGGTTAAGAGTTGTATTTTGACCATGGTAAACACAGATCCTTTCAGTCTCTGGAAGAAAGGGATATCTGCTAAAAAATACTGAAATTGTGATTGAGATCTTGTTCTCCTGGGACACTGCCTTTACATCCTTTTGTGAGCATTTTGAAGGCTCTTTGTAGAGTGCAAAAAGCTGGTTTCTTCTGAGATAGCAACAGTTCTGACTTCTCTGCATGTACACCTCCTCCCTCTCCATCCTTGGGATGTCAGTTAAGATGTTGGTTTTATTATCTAATATATTCAAAAAGTCCTGACAGACCTGGCTGGACATTTGCACTTTAACTTGATTGACATTTGATGTGTGGGACTGGAGGAAGCTTCACAGATTGGTCAGATGATAAAATTCCTCAGTAGAGTGGCAAGTGTTGATTAAAGCATTCCTATTGATTCAGTCCTCTAATGTGAATTATTCTCAAACAAAAAAGAAAAGGTGGTTCAGAGTGGCATTTGAACCAAAGAAGCTCTATGTTGATACAGTCCACTATAAATATTCAAGTTATTTTTAAAAAGAAAGTGAAAGCATTGGTGTGAATAAGTCTTCAGAGGTCTGGTTTCTTTTTCAGGATCTCTCTTTTGTTTTACAGTTCTTGTTGAGCTCTATCAGCATTGCTTCTGAGCCCCTTAAAGGGTTGACAAAGCATGTCTTTATTTGGCAGGTTTTGCCTTTATTTTTCCCCATGGATTTTCTTGTAGTCACTCCTGCCTTCTTCACTCTAGAAAGAAATTCATCTTAGCACTTGAAAACTCCTGTTTCCCTCAGAATACTGTGTTTGAATTTCAAATTGAGATGAGCAAACATGATGACATGACACATGACATGTCCTGCATTAAGTGCTCTCAGGAACAGTGTTCCACCTGGTACCCAGCCAAGCTTCAAGGCTTGTTCTGCTTTGCAGTAACTGGCTTTATTTACTCACTGCTAAGGGCTCTTCATGCTCTGAGCTCTATGTAGTTCTAGAAAGAAGTGTAAATTCCCTTCTAGGAGACATTTATAGGGGCAATGTTCTGTTTGTAATTTTTTTTTTTAATGCTTTTATTAAAATTAAGCAAGATACAATTTAATTACTCACGTACAGATCTCCAGTTGGGAATTTTTGCTGACATTTCGAGCTGTCCTGCCACCTTCCCAATCCATGGCTCTTCTGGGTTTTTTGTGCATAAGTATGGTAGAATAACCAAGAGGGTGGCAGAGGATATTTCTGTGTTCCCTGGGCTCCATGCAAAGCCAATGGTTCACTCCCTTTCTGTCTTTTGAATATTCTTAGAGTTATAGAATATCCTATATCCTATAGGGACCCACAGGGATCACTGAGTCCAACTACCCCTTGAGTCTGCAAGTTCCTTTTTCACATCCTGTTTCAAAACTGTCAGCATTTTGGTTCTGGATGTATGTAATTGTGGAAGGGTAGAAGATAAAAGGGGAGGATCTATGGCTCTTAGCAGAGCCAAGTCCTTCCTGAGAGCTGGGCATCTGATTGTCAAGAGCTGTTTAAAACTCCAGCAACATAAAGAGTAGATGATTGTGTGACATATATGTGACAGCAGGAGAGACCCTGGGAGTTTTTGAAACACTTAAGCAATTTATAAAACATGTGGAAATAGTTAGTTTTGGGTTTTTTTCCTAGTTGTTAATTGGCTAATCAATTTTAAGTAATACCATGATTCTTATTTTCAAATGGCAGCAGCAATAAGGGTGAACCATGTGAGGTCATAAATCTTCCTAAATTTTCTGGCTACAAGTGGTCAAGGTTTATTTCCAGCATATCCAAAAATTTGTTTTCTTTAGGCTTCTCCTGCACCCAAGGCCTCAGTTAGCCACAAGGAATCAGGAGGTTGGACAGAAAGTCAAATTCATTTTCCCATTCTGGCTGACTGCATTCAGTTGGCACAATGAATTGAGTTTTAATTGTCTGTCACTCAGTGCTTACGTGGTTAAGCAACAAGGTTTAAAGAATGTTTTAATTAGGGAACCTGCTGCATGAAATGTCTTCATTTAGGAATACCTTTTATGCTTAATTTCCAGCTTGGCTTCCCTTCTTATTAACAGGCTTTCTCTGCTTGTGCCTTGAGGTGTGTCATAGCAAACAAACAGTAATGTCATCGTTTATGTTAGAAGACAAGATGAAAATATTGTAGAAAAAGTTCATAACATTTAAAGTTTAAGCAACTGATACTCAGCACTGTGTGCTTCAGTCCCTATAAGTAAGGGAGATCTCACATTTAATTGGCCTCAATTACTTCTTTTCCTCCCTTTCCTCCAGCTTGGTTTTGCCTACTGTCTGAAAGGCTGGAATGGATTTTTTTTCAACCCAAACATTTGCATCTTGTAAAGCTTTCATTTCCTTAACTTCACTATCAAAATTGTTTCCCTAGCTTTCATTTAATTATTAGTTTTAGTCTATATTCATTGGTTGTTGTGTTAAAACAGTGAATGAAGAATTGAGCTGAGATGAAAAAAAAAAATAATCATTTAGTTCAGATAATTTCTCCACAGCTCCATAATGCAATATAATAAATATTATGTTTACAACTACAAATTAAAACATTATTTGGTTGGGGGTTATGAGTATTGTTTCTGTAGTGCTTGTGAAGCAGTTATTTCAGTATGAGCTTTCTTCACTTCTGTCCTGTGAAAGTCAGAGAAAGTCCAGTCCAGGCTGAAAGAAACATATGTATTATAAATTTTGTACAAGATGATGCAATAATTAATTTAAATAACAGAAAGATAAGCATGGAGTGTTGAGATAAAACATACAGTTGTGTTATCACACATGGTAATATCTGACACAATGAAACCATTTCCAAATAGTATATGTAATTTATAATTTATTTTCTTCTAAAGAAGGTCAGCCTCCATCTCCCACAAAGAGCAAAGAAGAGCAGCCTGAGGACCTGCAGGATGATGCTGAAGGTAGGTGGTCTAACAACTTCTCAGGGCTGTTAATTCACATTTTGAGTAAAAGTTTGGGTTGAATTCTTGGGAAAGAACTGGAAAACTTTCAGTTAAGAATGCTCTTTGCATACACTTGGAGAGTTCTCTGTGGCCTAGATAAAGGGATTATAAATCTTCTGAAGTATATTTCATCCTAAAGTAGATTCACAATTACAAACCCTATTTTATGTGATGGGCTACTGATTATGGCTGATGCATCTTAATAAATTGCTGCTGTTTTATCTCTAACCAGTTCTGACTTTGTGTAATTAAAAAGCCCAAGGGTAATTCATGTTGTGCAGGGTTAGGGTCATAGTCTGGTTGGTTAAGTTGGTCAGGTACCTGCTGCTAAACACAGAGCAATATAATCCTCACTTTCCTTTTCTACAAGAAATTTTTGCTGTTTTCCTTCTTACAATGTTTGTATTTCCAGACCTTACACAGTGCAGTACATGTCTCCCCACTCAGAAATCCCAGGTGATTAACATTATTCCTAGAGTGCTGTTCTCTGAGGATACCTTCCTCCACTTGAGCCTGCTCAGGGAAGCTCCTCCATGTGCATGGATGTAAATGTGGTCTGTGTTGTTCCAAAACTGGGGCAAAATATATTTTGTTAATCTCTATCTCATTGGAAGAGTTGTTTCTAAGATGCTAACATCAAAAGCTTCTTTTCAGAGTGCACAGTTTCACACTGCTTTCAGATACGTGGAAGAGAAAAACACCAAATGTTGAAGAAATTCCCCTTCTGTGAAACAGTTAAAAGGATGAACCTGAATCTTTAATCCATGCCAGTTCCTTATCATGGATTCTTTTTGACCTAATATTCCTCAAATGACACATCTAAATTTGCACCTCAACCAGTGGCTCCACAATCTTCAGCATTTCGACCCAGCCCTGTGCATTCAGCTCCTAAAATATTCCTGCTAGGGTATAGTGTGAGTCACAAAGAGCAGAAAAGTGTTAACATCTATCATTTTAAGTAACTGCTAGTAACATGCTGTCACTAACATTGTGACTGGTTGTTAGGGGCAAGTCATTAAAGCAATAGCTGTCATCACCTGGAAGGGACCCAAGAAATTTCATCACACCTGAGTGTCTTTCCTTTCATGCTGCACTGAACCCAGATTAAATTAAAACACCAATTTTGGAATTAGGGAATTCAGTGATGACAAACCACATGTCCATTTGTATGCAGGCTAACCCATGGCTGGGATCACAGTGACACTTGCAGTGTTCCTAAACAGGCAGAACAAGAGTTGTTTTATGGTATATTCTTACATGGAGTGTGGCTAAAAGTTTTCATTGTATCAGTATCTTGGAAAAAAAATCTAAACAAAATGAAAAGAAGAGAGAAAGTATTATCAAACTGTCAGGTTTTCCTTTCATTCAAAAATTAACTCATGTTTCACTCTCTCTGTGGCTCCCTAGATACAGTTTCCTATTTCTCTGTGCTTATCCGTTTTTCCCAGTGACCTACTGTTCACTTTGTGAAGCACAAAAAAATGTGCTGGAAGGGCAAAGTAAACAGCATGGCAATAGAATTATTGCATTACTCCTGAGCTGTAAAATGCCTGAATTCCTTGGATTTGATGCCATACAGGAGATTTTCCTGATGTAGAATTGAAGTCTGTAAAATGTAATCACTGCTGTTGGATTTAACAGAGCTGGTGGCAGAGCCCCCATCTGGTAGGCAGGAAGCAAACCTGTAATGTTTAGGATTGAAAGTTCAAATTTAGCCTTGAGAGTTGTTGTGATGGAGAAAATAGGTGATTAAAGTGTTTGCTGAGGGGCCTGTGGAGAAACCTGGATCAGATTTCTTTGGCATTACCAGTGCCTCTGGAAGAGGAGACACAAAGTTGGGATCCAGACACTGAATTCCTGTCGGGTTGCCAAGTGGCTGGAGTCTAATGTATCACACCTGTGAGCCATTCCCATTGAAGTAAATGGGATTTGCACACATTTGTCTGAGAAGAGGATTTAGTTTCTCCTGGTCTAATTATTAGCTGTTGGTTTTGATGAATTAAAAGAACTTTTAATGGGGAGCCTGGAAGATTATGAAAGTTCTGAATATGTGACATGAACCACAACTGCATGTCTGAATAATTTTATTTAGGTAGGGGTTTGTCTTCACTTCCAAGAAGCTGGATTTCTTTTCTTTCTAAAAGAAAAACTGAGTAGCTAATGCATCTAAACAGTCTTGAATAAAGCACAATAAAATCAAACGCTGCCTGAGGTCAACTTGGTTGAATTTCCCTTAGAGTAAAACTGAAGTGCTTTGTGGTCTGGTGTGTTTAAACTTTGGGATAGCTCAATTTAAGTACCCCAAGTTAAAANGTATAGTGAGTTTAAAAAAAAAAAAAAAAAAAAAAAAAAAAAAAAAAAAAAAAAAAAAATAGAAAAAAAACAAAAACCCACCCAAAACCACACATGAAAAAGTAAACAAATAAAAAACAACAAATCCCCACAAAAGAAACTAAAAGCCCCAAACTTTTATCAATAGAAGCAAGTCCAAATTTAACATAGGATGTATTTTCCCATGACCAGCTGTAAAATATTTAACAAATATACATTGAGATATGGGAAGAACCCAGTTTATTTTCCTCTGCTTGGTTGTGAGTGTCCTTTTAGATTGAAGATGGGAGTGCAATTTGCAATGATAGCAGCCTCGTGTCTGCCCCTGTGGCACTCTCTGAAACCCATTCCACTGAGTTCAGCAATATTTCTGCTGTAATATTTTTCTGCAGCTCACCAGGCTGCTTCATTGGCTAGAGGTAATGGAGCAATATCATTTCAGTGCATGTTAAAACCTCCACGGAATATTGGGGAAAGTAAGTTCCTTTATTATTAACCTCTTTGCAATCAAGGAAAGTAAGTGGCTGTGTGTAAGAAGCTTGTTTTGAATAAGCTAAAATAAACACTTGGCATGCTAATGAAAGCCATCTTATACCAAACCACTGAAGTATTAATGGTGTCTGTTATTATTCTATTAGATATATTGTTCTGTGCCTCCAGACTGTTGGTAGAGAAAAGTAAGTCTGAACTACACAGCAGATTCTTATGTCAGTGGTTGTATTCCATAGATTTTCACTGCAGAGCTATTGTCTGTGAAAATGGATAGACGAGGAAACATCTTTTACTCACAGGTTCCCTGCAGTATTTCAGGTTTGACATGTGCAAACATGCCATATAATTTTCTTTTTTTTGTTCTTTTTTTTTCCTCCTGCCTCTTTCCTGCATCCTGGGAGACTAAAACCAGCCAGGATAATTCCCCCAGTCAGGTGCATTCATTGATTGAATGATTGTAAAGTGTTAGGTGAACAAAATAAGTTTGGTACTAAACCAAACAAATGCATGTCTTACTTCAGTAGCCTCATAACACTTAAAGTGGTTACATAGATAAAATGGCAATACTTATCACAACATAGCAGCCATGAGTTGGCACAAATGCCAGTCACCCTTTCTCATCCTACTTATTGTCACCAAGCAAAGGCAAACCATTTCTACAAAAGCCTAACAAAACAATAATTTTAAATGTTCCTTTTTTTTCTTACCTACCTCCCCACGTGTCCTCCCATATGTAGTGAACAGCCCAGTGTGTGCAAAAGGGAGAAGCAAAACTCTTTCTCCTTCTTTATGGGATTTCTCAGATATAAAGCAGAGTCTGCCACAGAGCTTCCCCATCCATTCCCTCCATGGTCTGTGTGAGATCAATATTTTATCAAAGATGAGTAACACATCTAGTAACAGCAGCACAAATGCCTTTTTCTCTTCTTCCAGCAGAAAAATAATCAATCCATGCAGCAAAAGCCATTTCCTTGCCTTCCTCCAAGGGATGTGAAGACAAAACTGGAGCTCTGGAAGCTGTCTTAGTCCAGCTTCTCTCATAAGCTGCTCCCCAGATGAATGAGCAGATTCCTCCTGCTAGATTGCTAGGCTGTTGGTCTCCCAGGAGCCCCTGTTTAAGGAGCAGGTCTTTTGGAGTTATTTGTCCAGGATGTGCTTTGTCTGCTTTCCGTTCACTTGGTGGGAAGGAGAACAGGTTGATGAGTAAGTCAAACCACAAAGTTCAAAATGAACACAAATCACCTTTAACAGAGTTGATAGTGTTGGTTCCTTTGACTGATGGGGTCACCACAATTTGGCCTCTTGGCTTTCAAAGGTGACATCCCATGTCTGAATGCTGTGTCAGAAATCCAGGCTCACAAGCTGGCACCTGCCTGACTTGGTGGATGCTCTGTCCAAGAGGGATGTCAGCCTGGTGATTGAAGTACACAGCAGAAATGAAGCAAAATAAAACTGCATCTTACCTTGACAACTCATTGGTCCAGCAGGTCATGGCCATTCAGCAGGATTCTCACCAAGAGGGAGACACCCTGGCTCCTCATCCCTTTTCCCAAAAAAGGTTTTTTGAAATGGTAGAAAGTGCAGAGTCTTGGGACCAGAAAATAAACCTCTGTTTATGGCTTAATCCTCTTATTGTGAGATTAACACAAGGCTCCCCCTTCCTGCTTCTCCTTTATTTGCCATGAATTTTGCCACTGTGCTGCTGACTCTCTTCATGGAGAGGGATCTAGTGTATGCACCCACCATAGTCCATGGCACTTGGCTTGTGCTGCATCCCTCCAAGGTGGGCTTAATCCTCTCTGGAGCTGGTGGGATGCACACCCACTGCTCTTTATTGCCATTACACAGAGATGTTCTAACCATCTCTTCCAAGGGTCTTCTAACACTCTGCAGGCCTGCTTGTCTCTTTCTTTAAGGTATGAAGTAATATTATCTAGATTTGACTCCTGATCAGTTTAAATATGTTCTGGAGTTTATAGTAAGGGGTTCTTTTATCCCTTGATAAATTGTAGCTACGTTCGTACTTTGCATCCCATGGGGCAGTCATATTCCTCAGTAAATTTCTGCTCCAATCATAATCTACTAAAAATGAACATCCAGACACATAATTATACTTCAAAAAACACAGTCATTTATTCAGCCTCAAAAGTGCTCCTTTTTATTAAGATAGCTTAGAATTGACTGTCTTCTTTTTGCCACCAAACCTAATCCTTTAATAAAATGTTAAGTGAAGATAAAGCACTACAGAAGAAATTCCCTGGGAAGGATGTGTATCAAACATGTCTGTGAGACGTTTCACCTTAATGCAGATGGGTTATATTTAAAAAGTGGCAATTAACCTCCACCCACTGTGGTTGATAGCTTCTCTTTTCACTTCAGTTTTGAAGTCCACCATCTGTCCTGCCTGATTACAGCTTTCAGAATATTAGGTGATCACCTTGCACTTAGCCAGGGGTAAAATAGGATGTTATCTGTATTTCCAGTTGTATTTTCTCTCTGAGCAACCATTTCTTAGAAGATTCTTTTCATCACTGAAGTGGCTTCTGCTGTTCCATTAAATTGCCGTGCAGTGGCTGTGCAAAACTCAGAAAACACAGCCCATTTTGGCCTCCACAGGTGATGTGCAGTCCTGTCGTGTTGGCCATTTTCCCATTTGGGTTTCTTTTAGCAACTGAATGTATGTCTGTGTAACAGCACCAGAATGACACTTGCAATTCCTGTTTTCAATCTGAATGCTTTGGAGTAGATTGCCTTCCTTCTGAGATGAGCTAAGGTGCAAAAGACTGAGTTACTGGGGTGACAAATGCAGTGTGGTCAGAGAATTCTACCCAGGGACACACCCCCAAGGCACCTGGGGGCTCATCTCTCAAGGAATTCATTGCTCATTTCTGTGCATGGTGTGAATAACAGTAAACCTCATTATTCAGGTCCAGTGCAGGAGATGGGGCTGGTCCCTTCATTCCAAAATGCTGATGTTAAGTAGTCCATGGTTTTGTTTGCATTTTGTGGGAGTTTTTTACGAGTGTAGTGTTCTCTGTGGCTCCTCTGTCTGTTTATTCAATTTGTGAAAAATCAAAATAGATCTCAAGTTTTATTTTGACTGTGGCTTGGAAAAAAAGCCATGTGGCTATCCCTTGTAATATGTAGTGACTCAGACTTCAGGCACATTGTAAAACTTTGAACAAAGACTAAATTTCACTAGTAATGATAAAATTTGTGGTTTCATTTTGCACTTCCCCTCATGGGGTCATTTTGTTTTTCTTGGATAGAGCTAATTGCAGGACCAGGAGTCAGGGCTTCTTTATGCTGCTGTGAACTCTGCATCAGCTCACAGGAGCAATTTCTGTCCCCTTTTATACACTACAAGAACAGTGGCAACCCTGCAGCCCCTGTGTATTGCACAGGCTGAGTCAATGGAGAGTGAGACCAGTGGAGAGCCAGGGGAGCACAATGTTCCCAGCAGGGAGCTGAGACAAACCAGCATGCTCCTGTCTTCCCAGGGCTTATTTTGATGCTGTAGCTGTTGTCCTCTGGCTCTTCCCTAACTAGGGAGGGTTATGATGAGGCTGAGTTGGTTGTCCTCTCACCCACAGAAGACTGAAGCAAGGGGAGCATGCATGGTGACTTCAGTGGGCTTTAGCCAAGACTTTTGTGCTTCTCAGGATGTTAAATATCTGAAATACAATAGTTTTATTTTTAACCTCTGAGATAAGCCACTCAAGCTACAGTTTTCTCGTTCTTTTCCCACAAAATGCTGCATGGAAATGAAACCCTGTTATTTATTGGGCTGACAGCTTCACTGGGCTGGGTGCATTCACAGCAGTGTGGTAATTTGTTGAAGCAGCACAGAGGGCAGAGTCTCATAACTCCATTAAACAATTACTGCAGATAACTCATTACTAACCCTTCCTAAAATTTACCCCAAAGGGGTTATATACAAGTAATGATTAAAACTGACCTAAATCATAATTTAATTAAAAGAAATTAAAATGAAAACTGAAAATGTTCAGCAACCTCAGGCCACCACATTAATGATTCACTTTAATGTGTTTGTAGTTCTGCAATAATGGCCTTTGTGTGTATGTGCTTCTTGGCTTATGTCTGATATTATTTTACCACTGGAATAGTTTGAAAATGGTTGCAGGCTGTACGATCTCAAGTGCCTGTATGGATGTACATGTGCTTTCTTCTCAGATTTTATGAGTTTCAGTGAAGCCAGCATATCTACTTGTGTGCAGAATGCAGATCAAGGCCCATATTTTTCACTTTCTCATTAATTAGTTTCTCTGCTATACCATAAGGACCTTCATGTCATTACTAAGATTACCATGGCAGTGTTTCTGTGCTGTAAAGAAGATAGTTCAAAACTGGCATCCCTTGTCTGACAGATCTTGGTTGTACTGCATTTGTTACACAAGAAAGAAGCACAGGTCAGACCAGTGGAAAGATGCCAAAGTCACAACCATGCAGGAAAGCAGAGGAAGCTCCTGGACTTCCATGGCAGAGCCACTCAGAGATGTAACAGGATCAAACCTGGTGTCCCAGGATGTGGCAGCTGCACAAATATGGGTGAAAGCCTCAGGTGTTGGCCCTTTGTCACTTTTATTTCTACCCCAGGAGGGAGGAGACTTGAAGAAACCTTATTCTGAACATTGACACCCTATGGATGATATAAATAAAGGTTTCTCAGCAGCAAAAACAATTTTATTATTAATAGCCACTGTGTTTGTGAGTTGGACTTGAGGATCCTTTCCAGATCAGGATATTCTGTGATTCCTTGTTGGAGGGTAGAAATGGACTGGTTTATACAGAAATGGAAATGGATTGGTTTATACTGGTTATGCAGAATTTCTTCCTTTAAATAATAAAAAACACAGTATCTGCAATTCAGTTTTCTTCTGAAAAATGTCTTTTTGCACCAGTTTTTGGGGCACTCACTTCAGCCTCATCTCTAAGTATGTCACCAGCTGCTTGTGAAGAAAGGTGCTGCTGAAGAGGAGTAGGTGTGCCAGCAGACCTAGCACTTCCTCAGCTCTGAAATGGGAAGAGCCAAGAGGCCAGCAGGTTATTAATATTTTTGACTTGCCATGTTTGTCACAAGGACAGTGGAAGATGTAGGAAGCCAAATGTTTGCAGGCTCTTGCAGAGAAAATGTGAAGGATACTAAAACCTGCTCCAAGGGTTTATTCCCTGACCTTTCATTGGGATCTTGTCCCAGCTCTCTTCTGATGGTTGGCTTATTATTTATCATATTATCTGCTTCATTTGGGGGCTGCCACTGCAGCTGGCACCTCCCTGTGCATGCTAAATGCCTCTCCATACCAGAAAGTGGGCAGGCACTCCTGGAGAATCCTCTTTTCTGGTGGAGTCAGGAGTGCCACTTACTCTGCCAGCTTGCTGAGCATGCTGATTGATCCTTGTTTAGCCTCTTTTCTACCAAATGTATCATTTGGGGAAGGGGAATGGATTTTCTTGATGACATCAAAGAAAATGCCAAGGGAAGACAGGAACCTATGAGGCAGCAGTCAACTTGGCAAGAGAAAGCAGAATATATGGGCAGAAGAAGGTATTTTAGTGTCTGATGTGCTTATTTTGTTTGTACAGTACTACTGTAATCCTCAAACTTCTATTTTTTACAACTGACTGTCGTGCCAGGGGGAAAGGAGCAGATGTTCCCGTTTGTCTTGTGATGTGGCTCAAAATCATTTACATTTTCTGGCCTGAAATGACACGCCATGTCATTTGCCACTTTTTGTATCTCCTTTGGAGTGAGTGACAGATTGCTGTTCAGTTACCAGTGTAATAGAAAAGAGAGTATTGTGAGGACAGCTTTCACCTAAAGGAAATGCAATCAGTGATTGCTGCAGCAGTGGGAAGAGAAGGATGGCAGATACTGTAGAAGCCATCCTGTGGAAAAGACATTTTTATTATAAATAATGTCATGGGGAAGACTCAAGGAAAATATACTGGCTCTGGCTTTTCTGCCTGGAGTAAAAGAGAGCTGGGGTGAATAAAAATATGGTGGAAAAATTGTCTCACTCCTCTTGTAAAATGTATTTCCAGCTCCTTGCCTTGAGGACGTGCTCCTGAAAGCCTTTCCATTTGCTCTGCACCCAGTTCCAGTGGAGAGCAATAACTGCAAAAAGACTCTTCATCAAAGACACTCAGTGAGAGGCTTATTAGAAGGGTTTTTTTTAAAGTGGAAAAACCTGTTTGTCAAAGACTTTGGGATTAGTCACTTTTCCACTCTATAGTTTGCTTTCTTGTCAGTGTATTAATGCTCTGCTTCCTCCCTTTCTCACAAGATAAATAGATACTCCAGGCAAAGCAGAGCTTAACCATTCCTTCTGCAAGTCATTTACTTGATCATCACTTGTCCAGTCTTAATTTTTAGCATTTCCTTTTCTCTACTTCTGCCAAAGTCACTTCCCAGGCACAACAATTACCCTCAGTACACTGATCAAGATGAATTTTCATGTCATGATCCAGTCTATTGGATTGGGACAGAGTGCTAGAGGTGAAGTTTCTGTTTAAAGTCTTTTACATTTTTCTTTCTAAAGGAACAAAATGAAGTGAAAACATGTTGAGAATCCTGTAATTTATGTTCTATCAGACCAGTTCTAAACAGGGAATGTCCAGTGAAATAATACACTTAGGATTGAGAAAACGTGGTTTATCTGACAATCTGCTGAAGCAGATGATCATTTAAACTTTCTCTCATAGTTTAAGTTTTCTCTGAGTGACTTCAGCAACAGATACAGCTCCTTGGCAAATGAACCCTTGAAATACCTGGTTTTAGTCAAGTAAGTTGAGGTTATAGTCATAATAATGGATGTAGAAACAGGTATCATCTGGAATTGGAGTTTTAAATTTTGAATGCAGTAAGGTAATGGTTGCAGTTAATTTCAGTGATCTATCAGTAGTTACATTTCTGCCTGACCTGCTTTTTTTTGGTTGTAAAGTTCTTTCTGCATAGAGTGAAGCATGTTACACTTGACCATGATTGAATCCTTGAAGCTTTGGCACTGCTCATTTTACAGTGATGCAATCATCTCTTTAGGTCTGACCTCTTGGTAAAGATTTTTTCCAGTGCCACTGCACTGCTGTTACAGGATTTTCTTTATTTATGAATTGCTTGCTGCATAGCTTGATGGCACCAAATCTGTGTTCTAAGAGAAAAGGGGTGGGGGAGAGAAAAGTTTATCTAACTTTCTGTTTTGTATGTGGTCCTCCTGTTGTGTTTGGACAGGCAGAACAGTGACTTTGCAAACAATACCTTTTGATTCCAAGTCAGGGAAAGAAAAACCCCACAGGTTTTGTCACTCTGTTTTGGTCATCCACATTAAGCAGTTTTTTACAGGTTAGAGCTCACCAATGTGCTAAGAAACCACTGTGGCACATTTAGGATTCACACAAAAAGCTTCCAGGAGGGCAGCAGCCCCATCAGCCACACCTTGCCCACCTCTCTTCTCTCAGGGGGGGTTGTCAGGTTCCTGCTCCTTCTCTTTTCCTCCTGAGAGCATCTCTGTGCAGGGCCAGCCTTGGAAATAATTCTCCACTAGTCCCATCTGCTGGATGCCAGGAAGAATTGCCTGCTGGAAAGAGGGAAAGCATCATACCTCAGCCTTGAAATATCAGCTGGGAGCAGTGTGCCAGCAGATGTAGAGCTGCCTGTGGAAAATATGTGCTCTCTGTTTTCCTTCCTTCCACCTAATCACATTTGGACCACTATTATTCCCATCATCAGGTTCCATGTGTTAAGAAAAGCAAGGTGGGTGACACAGGGAACTTTAGCTCTGTTGCTGTAGAGAGATCGCAATCAGAAAACCCAGCAGCCAGCAAAGATCACAGCAAAAAAATATGTGTATCATTATCCAGACATTTCCAGGCCTGGGAATGAATTTCCCTTCTTGCAGTGTGTATGCTCAGCAATCAACTTTTCAAATACCTCATTAAGGTTGGTGCTCAACTGTTCTTGTGGTGCTGCAGAGAAGGGAGCATGGCCATGACATCCAATCCCACATGCAGCCTCTCATGTTATTGTGAAGCTAAAAGAGCCTTTTCCATCCCTGGAAATGGAGAATTCCTGATTTATTTCTAGTCAGGGCCAGCAAAGTTTAAGAGACCCATAGAGATTTTTCAGGGTATTACCCATTCTCAGTGGTTATTTGCTATTTGGTACCTGCCTTCCAAAAGGGAGCTGGAGGGTAGAAAATGGGTAATGAATATGAAGTAGTGGAGAAAATTGGGAATGAATGTGAATGGAAAAAGGGGAAAAATTCATTCAGTCCTAGCAATCTTACTTTGGTTTGATGTGCTCTCTTCATTACAGCCATTTGTGATACATTTTTATACTTTACATTAAGTGCCATTGTGGCTTTTGCTTTAAAATTCAGTTCAGTTGATTCTTACCTTCCATAGGCTTTGAAGTAAGTTTTGCAGGTCAGAAACACAGCCACTTCAAGGATCCTGTTGAAATGTTACAGGAGGAAAATAATCCTAGGAAAACAAAACAAAACAAAACAAAACAAAAAACTCTCTATAAAATACATTGAAGTTCAAGCAACAATTTCATTTATTGCAGATTGTGTTTAGGGAAACCTCCCTTTATTTGGTATTGTTATTTCCAGTGGGCCTATTGAGATAAAATCTATAATCCTCATCTGGAGGTATAAAAATCTGAGTGGTTTAAATGGAACTGGTCCTGTTGGCAGTTTTTTTCAGCTTACCTTTACATCTCTCCTTTTTTATCACAGCACTTTGCTGTAAATTAGCAGCTCGTGCTAAATTGGTTACAATTAATATTGCACCACTCCAGTTACCAATAAAAAGATGTACCATAAATAATTTTTATGTGTTTTTCTCTATAGGTGGTAATGGCACAGTGGAGAAGGAAAACACTGAAGAAAGTAAGACCCAGAGCCAAGAGGAAGGTTTGTGCCCAGCTCCTTAAAGGCCTGTCCTAGGTGTTATCCACTTTGGGGAGCAACAACCTCAGTCAGTGCTTTTGAAGGGAATGTTTGTGCATTTTCACCACATTAGCTCAAGTCTTGAGCAATTCTCCCATTAGAGATCAAATCCTCATTCATAAAGAGTGAATGTGTTGCAGTGCAGGAATGCAGACCCCTCTCTACATTCTCCCTTTAAGGTGCCTAATCTAGCTAATCCTCTCACAAGGAATAAATATTTTTTCCCCTCTGGATAGAATAGGAATGAGGGAAAGAAATTTGGGAAAGGAGGAAGCAAGCAGCAGGCTCCTTCTGATGAAAACCCAACTTCTGAATATTTTAAAGGGTACTTTCAAATTTTAAAAATTGTCTACACAAGTCACTGTGGTTATGAAGATTTAAATCCATAGAGAAAATATTGCATCTGCTGTGAGTGAATGTCAGAGTTCACAAGTGGTGGATTTTTCAGGTGACACGCTTCTAAATTATTGTGAGCTCAGTATATTGGAATACAGTGTCACTCCATGCTCACAGGAGGGTTTTTTTTTTCTCTTTGTGGTTGTATTTTTCATGCTGCACAACTCTGTTCCTTGCAAGAGACAGCTATGAATTGACAGAATGAATTAGCTGCCAAAAGACCTGAAGTGGCAATCAAAATGTCTATTCCTTTATTTCTTAAGTATTTCTTTAACTGTAGTGTTACTTGTAGCAGATTGCACTTTTCATTTGGTTAGGGTTTTTTTCCTATTGTAATGCAGAATGTTCCCTAACCATATTTAAACCAGAGAGAGTAGAAGGGTTTTCTTTGGAATTTCTTGAGCTGAAGGTGGCCAGTTCAGCAAACACAGGTAAATTTAGAAAGCCTGGATTCCTGACTTACCTGATTTGCTTCCTGTACTGTGGTAATGAGAAGTCCATTGAATTTTTCTTCCTTTTGTCCTGTGCATTGGCCACTGTGTGGGCAGAAGGGCAGCTTTTCTCCTCCCTGCCTTCCACAGCTCACTGTTCTCAACTAATTATTAACATCTGATGTTGCCTGTAGGTGCTTGAAGTCCTCGTGTGTTTCATGTCCTTTTTGTCACCTCTTCTGTATGTCCTAATGTGGGGCAGGCAGTGGGAGGTGAAGCCAGAAGCAAACAGTATTACAGAATAAAATGGACACCCATGGACCTCAGCAAACCTTATCCTCCCCAAGATCAGTGCATGGTGGTGTTTTCTAAGTGTGGGAGGGCAAGCACAGATCCTTCCCTGGTTTTTTCACTTCCATGCTAGTTGTATTTTAAACGGGCCATGGGGGGCAGGAGAAAGGATGAGTTACTCTGTGTGAATTGAGATTCTGTTTTGAATCTCTGACTAGACTGGGGTATATCTTTTTGCAAGCAATTTTTAGCTTTTAACTTTACCAAGTCCTGCTTGACTTCTAGCTCATCTAAGAGCTTACACTGCCTGGAGCTCCTGGCTCCAGCTGCAGAGGTTCCTGTTAAACCTGATTATAGCATCTGCAGATGCCCAGTGCATCCCACTGTGCTTGTCAGTGATAGTCACTCTGATGGGGTATTTCAGTTTGATTGAATAAAATATTCTTTTTTTCCTGAGAGAATTAAGGAATGTTTACCTCTTGAAACTACTGCTTTGCTACTGTAGGTGTTTTAAATGCACTGTGCTTTTCTCAAAACTCCTTGTTATGACTTGTTACAATCTGAGCTGTCAGAGCTGGTTTATCAGAGCCATGATATACATTCTTTTGCTATCTTGTTTTGGTACTCACGTTTCATTATTCTCATGAAGAGTGTCAAAGAAAAGATCCAGACATTTGAGATCCCAGATCCAGAAAATGTCATACTTTAGGAATGCTGTTTAGGTACATGCCTAAACATAATGTCATTCCCACTCATAGCCCAACAGTCACCTCCTTGGCCATGGGCAGATGGTGTTGCAGAAAAAAAAAAATTATTTGGCTTAGCAGTTTTCCCTCCTGGTTTACACAGTGACAGGAATAGAGAGTGCCACAATTATTTCAAGTTAGTTAAATCCACTTAGTGAGTCCCTGCTGCTTTCTGCTCTATGCATTGTGGAGACAAAGCATCACCAGGAGCTTTGAGGTTGCTGCTTTTGCACCCTTTCTTGGCAGTAGAAAATGACCTGATTTTCCAAGGTACACAGCTGTATGCCTAGAAGATTTCTAAACACTATAAGTGACCACTGTTAGGAGAAATCCTATCAAATGTTGAAGTTATTTGTATTATCTAAACCAAAAGGCATAAATTTCCTCTGAGTGTGACAAATCATATACTTCAAGATTGTGAAAGAAAATGTAGGACAAAAAATTGATTCTTCTCTTCTCTTCTCTTCTCTTCTCTTCTCTTCTCTTCTCACCTGGTCCATTACATAAAGATTTGTATATTCTCATTAGAGTGAAAAATATCATGATATTTTAGAAAAAAGTAGATATTATAAAGAAAAGTACAGTAGTGGGGAAACATAGTAATAGCCTGAAAAGACTGAACATTTTCAACTGTGTGGGTTTTTTGAAGTCTGGCCTCCAGTCTGTCATCAATGAGCTTCACAGTTAACAGGTGGAAAAACAGCATGGCAGGTGGTTCTGAGCTCTTGTTTCAATCTAGTTAAAAGTACTGGATGGCTGTATGAGGAAAAAAATTGTCAGAATCATCAATGACAAGCCTTTTGAAAGAAATTAAAGTCTAGAAATTAAAACAAAAGCTTATAAAGATTTTAGAACTATAAAAATTAGCAAAAAAAATCAACAGTGAAAGTGAAAACAATTTATTAAGTTCAGGTACCAGTTGTATTTATTCATTACAATAGTTTAACCTGTGTGCTCTACTATTAAAAAAACTCCACACTGTGGGTTTTTAGGGACTTTCTAATTTCAGGCTTGATTCATGAAAGCTTCTATTTTCAGGAAAGCATTTTCATCTAGTCACTTGGATTCCAGTGGGATTCATGGACATGATTCAAGTTAACAATTACTTAATTGTTTTTTCTCAAAATATATGGATTAAATTAAAAAAAGAAATCTCATGGCAAATAGAACAGCAGCCTACCCATGAAACCATGTTCCTCTCTCTATATGATGAGAAATGGAAATACAGATTTGATCTGGCTCTATTGGAATGTTAGTTTACATCTTAGGGAAGATGATCAGACCAGTCATAGCCAGTGAATGGATGGAAGCCACAAATTTAAATGTAAATGAAATTCAGGTCCAATATCTTGTCTCAATAAGGTGTAACACTTCTTTTTCAGTAAAGTGGTTCATCAGTTTTCTGTTTAATGAATAACTTCTCTTTCATTTCCTTTGCTCTTACAGGTGAAACAAAACCTTCACCTGTAGCCAGCCTATCAGCAGAAGATACTGAGCTGAGTGAGAATAAAGGTAGAGATTGGAAACTGTGTTTTGAAATACCCCATCCCAAGAGGACATTTCATTTAAACTGTTTTTTTCCTTTGTCTGAAAATAGCCAAAAATCACAGTTAAACAATACAGAAATAGGTAAATGATTGGATTTTCATTTACAAAAGTCTTTGTAATATAATTAAGCATGCACATCTACTCAGCAATATCAGCTCCCTGTTCAGTGCTCTCCTGATGCAGGGAAAGAAAAACACAATAGCTATAAACACATCAGGAGGAGATGAAGTCATAAAAGAGAGGCAGAAAGTAATGTTTATCTTGTGCAGACTGTGCTGGGCACTCAGATCATTTAGTTTGTAATAAATATTTAAAAGTGTCACAGGGCCAAATGACAGGGAGTTTAGGAAACAAGAGAGATTATCTAATTTAAATGTTTCCAGCTGAGATTTTTCCTGTGGAGTTTACCAACAGATAGGAACCAGTGCACAGCTGTATTGTTTTTGATATTCCTGTAATAATCATGCTATTAATTGCTTGTGCTGGTCTGTGTTTTTAAGCATTTTTGTGGGGGTACATCAGGAAGAGAAGTCCAGGTGATAGAGAAAATCTTTGCTACTGGTAATCCAAAACAGGAGTTATGCTATCTGTAAGAAATACAGTCCATCAGTATGGCCTTCAGGAAAGACTAATAGAAAATTTCCATGCATTTTAATGAGATAACATAATTATTAACATCCATTAGCTTATTTATTTTAAAAGCTTTAATGTTTAATTCAGCGTTGCTACTTGACTCTCTTGTCATTTTTCTAGATAAGTGTGACAGGGTGTGAGATCCTGCCCTTTTGTTCCAAAGCCACATCCTGGACAGCCCACATACATACCTGATTATGAGTTCAAAGCCTTGTGCAGGCTGATTTAAGTGCTCTTTTTAACTGATTGATTGATCCTGCAAAGGAAAAAAAGAACCACATATCATTGCTGGAGCTGTTGATACATCAGAAATTGAAGTTGTGGCAAGGGTAGTGGAAGGCAGAACTGGTGATGGATCCAATCCCTGCGTGGTTGGTGATTGCCTGTCATTAATTTCTCTTGTTTTGATGACATTTGGCCTGTTCAGGTGTTCTGTATCTCAAAGACTCCCACATTTTGTGTGTTTCCCCATGTGAGGGTCACAGTGAGGCTTTGGGTTTGGATTTTCCTTTTCTGTCTGCAGTCAGCTGATGGTCCCAACAAATTGGTATTGCTCTGAGTGCTTGTTCCTAAGAACATGACTGTCTTCTGATATGCTTCCCAGTGTGTAAGCCTTCCAGGTTTTTACATTGTTGCATTAGAAGTCTCTTCTTAGGAAAGAAATCATCTTTGTGTGATAAGTCTCACTTTTCATATGATATATTAGGAGTATATGTAGTGTTTTCCCCTCTTCTCTTTGGAGGCTGACAGAAGAGATAGTGCCCTGAGAATTCCAAAGTGCATTATCTCTTTGATGTCCTCCCTCTCCTCATAAGAAAGATGGGAAGCATCTGTTAGGAGAAAAGGAGCGAGACAAATTCTCTTCCATAGGTTTTGTTTGTGAAACCATACAAGTTAAAAAAAAATTTAAAAATAATAATACAAAAAGCTAAGGCAGTATTTTCATATTTGCTTCCTAGTTTTTTAATGAGAACAAGAATTTTGAACAGCAAAGCCACCATGGACCAGGGCATGGGTTTAATCCTTATTTCCATTGGTAGACTTTCAGCTTTGCAGATTTTTACTCTGAGGGTGCTGAGGCATTGGCAGAGATTGCCCAGAGAAACTGTGGATGCCCCATCCCTGGAAGTGTTCAAGGCCAGGTTGGACAGGGCTTGGAGCAACCTGGGATAGTGGAAGGTGTCTCTGCTCAGGGGCTGGAATGAAATGATCTAAAAGATCCTTTCCAACACAAACCACTCCGTGATCCTTCAATGTTTCTATAATTCTCAGGGTTTTTAAAATAAATACTACTGTTATAAAAAAAAAGTGCTACTTGTTCTTTTTGAGAAATGGCACTTTTACAAAATCCTGGTGTTTCTGAAAACACCTGATGCTCCCAAAATAAATTCCAGCTTTCAAATTGTTTCCCCACTGAGTTAACATGGCTCAAACCTCCAGGTTCTGGAACATACTCATTTCTCTAGTTTATCTTCAACTAAATGAACAGAGCATAAAGCACTTAGAGAAATTATGTTTTCCCCATCCTTCCACCTAATTACTGTTAAATATTTATGGCAAATAAGTCTAGCTGCACATTCCCAAAATGCATAGTTTAAACCACTCACAATGGGAAGTTTCCTGCTATGAAAGTTTAGGTCTTTCAAATGTCAGCTCACTTGTGAGTGCACCAAAACAAGTATTTTGAGTCCAATTAGAGTTAACTAGCAGTTTTTCTTCTTTTTTTTTCCCCTCCTCATATTTCTGGGGTTAGTATACAGCAAACACATTGACATAATTATTTATTGCTCTAAAATGTGGTGATATTCAAAGCAGAGCACATCCATCTTGGCTACTATGAAGATCTAGTATTTTTCTTGTAAGTGACTCCTCTTTATCATTTTTTAAAGGAAAAGGGGGAAGATGGCTACATGAAAGGGATTTTCATGATAAGAGTGAGGGACAGTGCAGGAATTAAGTTTTGAGGGGCTTTGATTAAAATGAAAACCTCCTGTGAGACCACAAATCTCACATTGATTTAAAAGTATATGTCTTCTTTTACCATAGGAGAGATACTGTCCAGGAAAAAATGTCCACACAAACCCAGTTTGCACATGGCCTTTGAACAAACTGAATTTTTTGAGTGTTCATCTGTCTACAGAAAGAAAAAAAGGAGGGGGGCAGGGGAGAACAGTCATATTTCAAGAAAATCAGGATTTTCAATGCAACACTGTATAGGTATCCTCTTATTCCAGTCTGTGCCAAGTTACTCTTTCCACTGTCTGCAAACGAACTGTTGCAATTTTACCCTTAAAAACTTGCATGCTTAACTGTGATCTCTTGGGGGAGAGCTGACATCTCCAGGCAGCACCTTTGCAAGTGCTTCATTACTGTGCATATGGAAGTAGATGCTTTATATGCAGCATATTTCAAGTGAGAGATGCTTCTTTCTATGAAGTGTAAGGGCAGAGCAAAGTGATTAAAGTCATCAATGTTTGTGCAGCAGATAAAGGGCGTATCAGACAGGCTGCACTCAGTCTGCTGTGTCTGTCTGCACAAGATTGTGCTGGGGCTACAAATTAATTTTAAATTGACCTTGTATAGATTGGATTGAACCTGTGATTAAGTTTTGTTAAAGAGAGTATGTGCACATGCGTGTGTGTGTGTGACAGAGAGCATTCTGCATCTCCATCTCAGTTGCCTTTTCTACCAATTACTATTTAACCCAATTTAATGATTAGACTTTGTGGTAGGAAAATGTAAAAAGGAACTGGATTTGGTACAGGTGAAGAATAACTCCCTGCTATGCAAAGTTTCTGTGCACAATACCTTGATTATAATTCATTAGCACTTAATAAGAACTGAATTTTCATTTGAAAGTCAGCTAAATTAAATAATATACTAATTAATTTTAAAAATAAAGTAGTGATTGGTTAATTATTTCCAGGTGTTCACCAAAGTCTGGGTTTCTGTGGGAGTGCCATTGAAAGCATGGCACTGTTTTTCAGCATTCTCTGAAATGGAGTCAGGTTCAGTTGGCCTGGAGGGTTTGGTTTTTCAGAAGCAGGATTAGGAATATGACTTGGCTAGGGGTTAGCCCTAAAAATTCTCTTTGGACAACCCAGAAACCAGTTAAGTATCCTGCCTGTAAATTATACAAATTCCTCTTTGGCCAGCTGTAGCTCTCAGTATGGAAAAATCTTGTTGTCCTAAAAGTCATAAATGATTGAGAAGGGATAAACTGAAAGAGCATTTCAAATGCAGGGGAGCAGTGCAAATCGACATAAATTAGTCATTGGTAAGCATGTGAAAAAGCTTGACTGAAAGGCCAATATGTTCAGGAAGAGGTGTTTAAAGTCAGCTCTTAGGTATGTATTAAGATATCTAAATGACTGACCTGGTTTTGAGAAGTGCTGAGCATTCAGCAGCTACCAATGAAATGTTTTTACTTCACCCTTGGGCTATGATTAGACCTAAAATTTCAGCCTGGAAAGTTTCAATTATAGGTAACTGAAAAAGAACATTTTTTAATGGAAGAGTTTCAACACCCTCAGCCATACCTGTGGCTTTGCATGCCTACTCAAGTGATAACATTTTCCTGTCCCTTGGTTAGAAGGATTCCTGTGGAAGCAAACTGGCTATCACAAGCTAATTTGTGGGGTTTGGGGTTTTTAACCAGGCATGTCAGCACCACCATCCAACCAGCCACTTATTCTCTTAACAACTTCCACAGGGTTCACTTGGAGCTGTTTGTAATGTGGGTTATTCACTTCTTCACATTTAATCTGACCTCAGTTGTGCATCCAGATGGGGTCCAGCCCCTGAACTACTCAAGAGGTGTTTCTGCTTGACCCTTCACCAGTACTGGCATCTGCAGCACTGAACACTAATCCACTTAGCTGCTTTATTTAAATCCTCCCTATTTGTGAGCATTAGCTGACCTGGAGCTATTCAGCTGTGCTCTCATCAATCCAACGTGAGATCCTGCTCTTTAATCTCCTCCCTCCAGTTCTTTCCCCTGGACAGGCTCTGACCAAGGCAATCAGGTTTTTCTCAGCTTTTTCCATTTCCCAGAGCCCTGCCCCTTATGTCAGAAGGATGCCCACAGTTTTTATACCAGCTGCACCTGGAATTTTTCAGGTGGACAGAAGGTTGAGGTGCCCTTCTGTCAGCTTGAAGCACAAACAGGTGCGAGAGGTATTCAGTGGATCCCACCTGCAGAGATGAACTGTTTGGTCTGTTACCTGAAAACAAAATATCTCTACAAGTTGTTGCACCTAAAAAAAGGTCTGGTTTGCCAAGCATTTTAAACTTTGGCTCCAGTAAATCTAATCTGACATAAAGATAGATTAAAATGAAATCTTGGTGGATATAAAAATAACATTTTAAAGTCAAAGATCAAGAATCTCTTCCTAACATCTCATAAATCACCATTTTATAGTACTTCATTTTAACATATTTTCCTCAGTTTATGAGGCAAAAGAATATCCTAATCATGTGGCAGCCTCCCTGCACACCATTACCTGAAATTTTAGATGTCTGCTTCATTTCTTTCACTCCGGAAATATTCCAGTCATTTATCACAGCATCGTGCTTAAAAAAATGAAATGTACTGAACCTGTTCCTTTCCTAATGACCAGCATTTTCCCTCTTTGATCTTCCTTCAGCTCCCTAAAACATGGTGATTTATCTATGCTGTGTACAGGTATTTTGCACATTAGAAACTACTCAGTAAATAAGCTGTACAGAGAATAGCTGGGGAAGTGAATTTTAAATGATCATTAAAACCACTTAATTCAGTTCTTACCACCTCCCCTCTTCCTTAGCTTTTGCAAAATCGTGTTTGAGCAGCATTGCCTTATACAGTCAAAATTAAAAATGAATGGTATGGAAAAGCATACCATTTATATGCTTTATATAGGATTTATACAAAATAGTGCCAGACTATTGGCAGGAAGGATAGGACTGATAGTTTACTGCAAGCTACATGCTTTTCTTGGAGATGAATTCAGCATACTAGGAGCACTGAATATACTTGCAGAGTATTCTGATCAGTTTATTTAAAGCCTAAATATTTTGTAACCAAGTTGTTAAAGACTGGGGCTAATTCCCAGGTGGATTCAAGCATGGAGCCCCACAAGACACTTGTTTCAATAAAAGGGAGGGTAGCAGAGACAAGCACTGCTGACATGGACATCGCCCCTCCAGCCAGCAAGGAGGAGTTTTGGGAGAACTAAGGGGTGCTCAGACTTCAAAGAGCACTTAAGCTCCTGATGTGCAGTAGATAAATGTGGCCTACCTTTGGCTTATTTATGCAATGTATAAATATGTGTATTTATTAAATGTCCTGTTTGGTTCATTCATGTGTGGTGTTAGGAGCTGTGCTCCAGTGTGGTATCAGAAACAGATTTTTTTTCAGTCATGTTTGGAGGAGTGTTAACTTTTAGAGTCCCAGTTTGTACTTACCCAAAGTAAATAGTGCCCAGTGTGCATGGTATCAAAAAGTTAAGCAATACTGTGCTGCATAAGAATATCCTGGCTTGGATTCTCTGGTATGAATTAACAGATAATTAACTGTGTCAGGAGAAGACTAACGCTACTTTATGCTGTTTTAAAAAATCAGGTGAATAAGGGGTGAACAAAGGAATCATATTGGATATAATACTGGGCTTAAGCACAGTTACACAAGGCTCCAAAGGGCTCAGTGAGCACAGAGGATCAGCTGAGCCTGAGGAATACCACTGCCCTCCTGAAAACATGCACACAGAAAGGAGTCTATCATCAGCATTTGTATTGATCACTGCCTTTGGTTTTACACTTTCACTTCTGCTTGGCACAGATTTGCTTCATAAATCTGGGTTTATTCCTTTGCTTTATTTTATTCTTGTTAATCCTAAAAGTAAATCTATCTTTGGACCTTTTGGCTTGAATATTTAGTGCAATATTTGGATTTGAAAAGAAGGAACCTTTGATATGGTCTTGACCTTAAGGATTTTGGAATTTGGAATCTGCATGGTAAAACCAACCAAGACAGGTTCCTGCTGCTACTGAAATAAAACTGGGAGACTCTTACAGCCAGGCAGTAACTTCTGTCCATTGTCTGGTATTTTCAGAGACACACTTTGCAAAAAACAACTTGCAAAAAAAAGTATCATTGTATATTGCCTGGGATGATTTGGAATTCAGTGCAGTTAAATTGCTTTCTCAAACACTGGAGCAAGAAGACAACTGTTTATGATAAAAATGAAAGTTTAACACAAAATTAAGCCCATGGGACAGACTGCCAGCTGTGCCAATAGGTGGGAATAGTGACAACACCCCTCCCTCTGTGATGCTGCACAACAAACAGCAGCATGATGGGGCACATCCCTCAACCAAAGGATTGGTTTTTGCATTAAATTGGAGTCATTCTTCATTCTGGGGAAAAAGGTGGCACCAGTGAGCTGGGATTAAGGGCACCAGTCTGGGAGTATGAAGTATTGGGTGTGGGATAAGAGAGTTCTCAGGGAATGATGGGGCAGAGCTGCTTGCATCTCCCCCTCCCAGCTCAGGTCATTCCTTACTTATCATCACTTTTGACTGCTTGAAGGGCTGTGTTTGGGTCCTGGCATCATGGTACTCAAGGCAGTGGGCTTCTGATTCCAGCCTTGCCAGTGCAGTTCCTTTTACAAGCATGCAGCTCTATCATACAGAAAAATGTATTAATTTAAGGTATAGAGTTAAAGGGAGTACAAATCTTGGCTTGTCTGAAGTCCTGAGAGCTTTGTCAAAAACTTCAGCAAAGCTAGAATTTCCCTCAATGTGTTTCAAGTTTGCTTGAAAAATTCCCTATAGGATTTTTTGCTATTCCCATTTATACCAAGAGATCTTTCAACTTTCAAATTGATTAAAATTAATTCTAATTTAGTTTTGCTCCAATTCAGGTTGATAAGGGTAATCCTTTGAACCTCACTGTACAATGTGCTATGAAAGACTGGTGCAGGGTCCACCTGAGAGGAGTGAGTAGAAATTTAAAATAACAGTAGTGCAAAAACCAGTACAGCAAGTATAAAGTTTAACAAATTGTACATCAGTGAGTTATTCTACTTTCCAACTTGGGTTTTTTTAAACTTATTGTCATGCCATGAAAGAAGTAAGAAACTGTGCAGGTAATTAAATATTTGCCGTGGGGGATTATTTGCAGTTAATTAAAGCCACACAATTTCAGCACGTACCTTTCCTACAGATTATTAAATTTGGATCAGATATTAACAACACAGCATCCTACTTATCCATCAGAGATTGTTTCTGGACACTTTCAGGAACAGAGTTTTACAGGGGCATCCTTGCAAAGTAAGATTTGCTCAGCTATGTTGTAGAGAGGGACCTTCCAGAATTTAAGAAGTAAAAACACTAACACTGTCATAATAATAATTTATTATCACATGCTGTAGATCTTTTGGCACTTTTCCATTGAGCAGGATTTTAGAAAACATCTCACATGGGAACACAAACTCTGATTATCTGTTGCTGCTGTTATGACCTGGAGTGGACTTACCCTGTGGTTTGCACAATGACCAGATAGATCAGCTCTGGTTTTTAATGAGGCTCAAAGAGAGCTCTTTATCCAGTGAAATCTGTGTGTGATGAGGATGAGCAGAACTAAATTGAGTGTCAGTGTTGCTGTATTACCTGAATGCAGTGGAATTATGCATTATGTATTTCTCCATCCCCAGGCAAAAACTGGCTCTTGTCAGAAAATGCTGTTTGACACAACAAAATAATGCCCTGTGTTTATGAGACCCCAGATTGCACAGCAATTGGACTTTCTGCCAAAATGTAATGTAAATCTCACTGTGCCACTGGTTCCAAGTATTGCTTTGGGCAGTTCATTTTGATAGTCTGCCCCAAAAAAGAAAAGCACTCTTGGCCACAATAATGACCTTGGGAGCTCTGTCACCAAGTGACATGAGGCTAGGATTTGCACAGGGATTTATGGGATTTAATGTTTCTGGAAAGATTTAAAGTTTGTGGAAATCCAACCACGAAAAACTGTTATTCTAAAGAAATAATAAATCACTTTATTTATCAAGTAGGTGCTTTGTGCTATTTCTCATAGATTTGTGCCACTCCACTCATTAGGAATAAAATCCTTGGTAGTGCTGCTGATTATTCTCAGGCATCCTTCCTGGCAACTCCTGGTTTAAGGTTTGTACTACCAGCAAAAAAAACTGCTCACTGAGGGTAGGGATTCTGAACTCAATTTGAATAATTGAAACCCACAAATATACTTCTGTAGTTTATGAGGCTGTAGTTAAACAGATAGAAAATGGGTCAGTGTATCAAAATGCCAAATATAAAGCTGGCACCTAAGACCTCCTCTACCTCAAGCAACTGCTTTTCCAGCATGAAAAATGCCTCAGGATTTATTTGTTTGGTTGCTTTTTTCCTCAGATTCCCTGAAAGACTCCAAAGGCATGCAGAAGGGTGATTCAGTGCATGCTGTGGCATGTGAAGAAGATCAAGCCAAAGGTAAAGTTTTATATCAAAGTTTTTATGACAGAGATAGTGAAACTTCAGTGTGTGAATCCAGTGGGTTTCAGCCTGACTTCTGCCACCTTAAGGAGATGCTCTTGGCTGGTAGAGGCTGTGTGGCAGTAATCCCTGGTGCTGGGGGGAAAGACACATCTCTAAATAGGTTTAGCCACTGTGATCCTGGGTGCACAGCCCTGTTACCATGTCCTCCTGTGATGTTATTGTGGTTCTGAAAGCCTGTGGAGTGTTTCTGTTCCTGCTGCTGACCACCAAGTGCAAGTGCTTTACAGCAGCTCCTGTGAGAAACAGTGGTGGCAAGGCTGAGCTGCAGAAGAAAAGCTCTAAGTGCTGCAGGGTCAGTTTTAACCAGCTATTTAACTAACTTAATAGTTAAGTTAGTATTGTTAAGTGATATTTTCTTATATAAAATGTTTATTATATTATTCACTTAATAGAAAAAAAAAAAAAAGCAGTGCTTTGTTTAGAAGTACCATGCTGTGTGTGAGGTTCATGTTCTGTTTTAATGAATTTAGCATTGCCTGCACACAGCATCATCCTGGTGCCATTTTCTGTTTGTTCTATTAACAGGACAACAGGATGTTTCTGCAAGTGAGGAGATAAAAACTGGGTCAGATTCCCAAGGCTCCTGCATGGAAATAGAAGGTACTCCTTGTGTCTTGAAATCAAAAAGCAAGATTAACAAGCAAAAACACTAACACAGAACCATGGAATCATAGAATATCTGGGATTGAAGGGACCTTAAAGACCATCTAGTTCCAAGCCCCCTGCCACAGGCAGGTACTCCTACTTGGCCAGGTTGCTCCAAGCCACATTTATCCTGGCCTTGAACACTTCAAGTGTCTCTGGGATTGCAGTGTCCTGGTGGAGAGCCATGATTGGAGTAGGCACATGGGATTTTGTGCAAAATCCCAAAAAGTTCAATGTCTTCAAGGCTTTGCTCTGAACTGGAGCCCCTTGGATTTCCCTGGGCAGCTTTTTTGTTTGTACTCGTGGAGGGAAAGATCCTTTTCCTCTGCCAGTGTTTTTAATGGCAAGGTTTCTAGTGGGTGTTAAACCTTTTATGTCCATTCTGAAAAGCCTTACTCATTATCTTTTTATCACATTTATTCAGATCCCCTGTTGAACCAAGAAGACAAAACAGAAGCTGATTCTTTGGTTCGTGGTGCAGAGGAAAAGGAAGAAGGAAAAGAAGAAGAAGGAGGTGAGCCTTTTATAAAACAGATGGAGACAGAGATGCTGCAGGCCTCATGTTTCTCTTTCTATTGTGAGGAAACATGGAAAGGGCACATAAAAGTGCTTTTGCCCCCTAAGAAAAACCCTTCTTTTGTCTTATCTTTGAGTGTAGTTCTGATGTATTGGACTTGGATTTGCCTGGGAAGCTAAGTGCAAAAAAGTGCACACTCAGGTTCAAAAGTGACATTTAAATACTCTTCTCATTTTTGGTTTTTTTGCATTTAAGTGCATAATGCTGATTAAACAACCAATTTATGTCCATGTAAATATCCTTTTGATCACATTTGCTAGAAGCATTCAGAGTACTTAAAATAAATGGATAGGATAGTTTTTTTGTGAGCTCATTAATAGAGATTTAACTAAAGAGTAACTAAAACTAGTAATTCTAGTGAAGAAACCAATATTTGGAGTTGAGAATGCAGAGTCTTCTGAAGCAGTAATTTTTTTATGGAAGTAAAGTATTTAAAACCTTGGGAATGCTTTTGAAAGGAAATGTAAAAATTTAAATGTTGGGTGCTTCTGGGAACCCTGCAATCATCTCACCCTTTGTAAAGGCACATGGATATAGAAAAAATAATATATTATGTAAATAATTCTCTAATTTTAAAGTAACTGCAAGTTAATTATGTGGTCATTTGTAGAGTCCAAGGATGAATTTTACAGTTCCAAATTAAAATGCAGACATGATTTTTATTGACAATTCAGGTCAATACTAACTGTGTTGTCCTAATTACAAAGTCCTTTTCTCAGCAACATTGACACCAACTTACTTGCAAACCTGTGGTAGCAATATTGACAATTTTCTTCACTGCAAAGCCAGGTTCATAGAACCTCTTTGTTGATATTCAGCTAAACAATATTTCTGATCCTTTTTTTTTTAATTTTAATTTTAATTGCCTGTCCAAGTTGAGATTAATCACATCTCCTTGTTATCATTTGTGTTAATGGTATTGGTTTTGTGCTATGTTAATGATGATGAAGGTAGAATTGATATAATTCTTACATTGAAATTCAGGTAGGTGGTACCACACTACCTCAGTTGCAAACCCAGGTTATACAATACAGGCTCACTTTGATTGCAAATACCAATGTCATTATGTCAATCTCCTCCAAATAGAAATTATTTACATATTATTTTATGCATCATCACAACTAAATTGGACAAAATGTACCTTTATTATTTGCACATTTTCTCCTCTTTACTACTTCAGTGTCCCTGACAGCTAGGGACTGTCATTTAGTTCCTAAAAGAGAGATTATATTTCAACATCTGTTCCACTTACCATTAAATTATGCAATGTTAAGGAAAAGCAGGTAATGTCAGAAAAGGATTGTTCTTGGCACCTTTCCTTTTCCAGCCCTTGATTAAAAAGTTTCAAATACAAAGTAAAAAGTTCTTGCTAAATATTTTGGAACTTGTTCCTACCTGGGGTCTCAGGTGTTGACACTGTGCAGGATTAATTGGATCCAAAGCTTGTTGAAGTCCACAGAAAGAGTGGACATCAATTTAAGTGATCTTTTTGGTAAGTTCCATGATAAGAAGAGATGTGTTGGGTCTGTGTGCAGGATAACAGCATAAATATTCTGTTCAGTTTCTTCCAAATGTACTATCTTTGGTGCAGGGAAAATAAATGGGTGCTCTTGCAGAGCAGGAACAGAGAAGGAAATAAAGCCTTTCCCTTGCCTTGTTTCATTCTTATGGATATGAGCACCCTCATAGCTCATCTTGCAAGATGCTCCTTGTTCTGGTGGGCACAAATTCTGCCACATGGGGTTTGAAGGTTTGCCATAAAGTGAAGTGGGTCTGGACAAAAAGAGGTAAAAAAAAAAGAATCAGCTGAAGTTCATACTGATAAAATAAGTTATATTTCCCAAAGAGAAACTCCTCTTAATGGAAAGAGATTATCTGGCATTTAAAAGAGATTTAATATGTGACATTATTTTATGTAACCCAAGTGCTACCTCCTAAAGTAATTCAGCTGAATAGTTTTCCAGCAGCACACACAGTATATTTGACATAGGATGTAATACTGTATTTTTGTCTAAGAACATGGGGAAAAGGCTAATGGGGGACTGCTAGTCCCGTTAAACAGAAATTCATGGATCTTTAGTTGATCTACATGCGTAGCCAAATGTAGCAATTATTAAATTCCAAACTACCTGTTTGGAATTCCAAACTACCAGGTCTTTCTGTTCCACATGAGATGTTTTTGTGTATGTTTTCAGACTCATTCCAGAGCAAAAGGTAGCATGTAGCTGCCTCTCTCTTCTCTCTGCCTCTCTGGGAGTATTAATTCTTGGGAATCAAGAACTGGAGCTGTGTAAGCCACCAAAGGACCAACAGAGTCCCTTTTCCAACCTAAAGCTGGATTTCTGCTCAGTTACTGGTTGTGGCTTTGAAGTGTCTTAGGAATTTTTTTCAATGGTGTGGTTTTCCATGGAAAAAAATGTCTGTTTCTTGCTGTTTTAGAGATGTGTCTCAGTTTACATGAGCTTCTGACAAACCCTAGGTTATCTTCTGAGTTAATTGTGCAGATTTTACTGCCAGCTCATCTCTGTGTTTTGAGGGTTCTTAAAGCTTGCAGGGTCCTTTCTGTATAGCTCATTTCACTTCACAGCTCCAGGGTCGTGCTGTAGTGTGAATCCCCAAGGAGTCCCAGATCCTGGTGCTCTCAAGGTTCTGGGATGCTGGGAGCCCAGAGGAATGAGGAATCAAAACCTTGGCAGTCACACTACTTTATCCCATTGCCAGCAGTAAGAACCAAGCCAGATTACCCTGAAGAATATAACAATGTGAGGCACTGTGTGTTTGATAAAAACCTGCTGGTGTTTTTTTCCAAAATCAGTAATAAAATATCACATGTGCCAATTTATTCCCTTTTTTCCTACTACAACTTGAAGTTATATATTATGAGGGAGCAGATGAAGAAAAAAGGCAAACTAAGATGCCTTTTTCATTTTTTTTTTTTTCCAACTACTATAATGCACTCATTCTGGCTCACAACAGAATAATGAAAATGTATGTTTCTTATAAGATTGGGGAATATTCTCAAATCCCTTTATTAAAAACCAGAGCAAGTGGTGTTCACTGACCTATTTGCTGACTAGGTAAGTGTACACAGTTTTAACAGACCTTTTGGCAGTCCCTTTGTATGCACACTTGGAAGCAGTCCTGCTGTATTGTAATGGCCATGCAATCAACATTTATTTGTAGGTTTAATCAGCAAATTTATTCCACAACACAAGTTGCAGCATGTGGAAGTAAATCCCATATTTGTGTGAATATGCAGGCAGTTTCTCCTTTGAGCTCACTCTCACCTCTGTCATTTCCCATCTCTTTCTATCTCCCTTCATCAAGATATTCAATATCATGATTTCCCTCACTAATCACCATTAGAAGTCATTTAATTCTTCCAAGGGTAGGATTTCTGTCAGAGCACTAGAAAATGAAGAGTTATTGCTGTTATTTCTCTGTTTGCTCTCTTCTCTATTTGGGCTGAAGTTTTGTCATCTTGTGCAATTTGGAACCTGGTTTGAGCTGGCCCTGTGATGTTCTCCACAAGATTGGGTAGAATCCTCCCCTTAACCACGAGGTTAGAGCTGCCTCAAGGGAGGGCTGGGGGATTTCCATCATTTGCAGCACTTGTGATTTCCTTTGTCCATCTTCTGATCAGTGCTTGTTTACTCTGAATTTGAAGTCTGCCTAATTCCAGATTTGAAGTCTGCCAAGTTCTGTTGTAGCTAAGCCCAATTTTGCTCCATGTGCTCTGTAACATGAATAGCTGTAACCTGTAACTCTGTAGGCAATGCTTTCCATTCTTCACTTGTCCATTTTGCTTTAGCAGGAGTGATAATTTTATGGCATAATCTTGGAGAGAACTGAATCTTCTAAAACCTGGGGAAAAGAGCTCTCATGTTTTATAGCTTCAGTCTCAGGCATTTATAGGCTTTTATATGCATTGGTACAGTCATAAATAATGTCAAAATAATGTCTTTGTTATCAAACAGTCAAAAATTTCAAAATGACGTTGTGGCTTTAGAAAAATGAAAGAATTCTTGAGAAAGATCTTTTTGGACAAATCTGACATTTTTATTACTGATTCATGGCAATTTTTATGCTTAACCAAATTTCTTTAATTCTTCAAGTGGAGAGAGAGGCAACATTTTTGAAAAAGAAAGTAAGTGTCTTCCCTAGAATCTTTAAATAGGTAATTTCACTTTGTTTGGAAAGAAAAGAATATTTTGGAGTGCTGTGGCTTCTGAAGATCTAGTATAAAGTTATTTTATTCAGTTGCTCAAAGAGGAGAGGGGAAAAAAATATCCTGAACCAGATATAGTGTGTCTGGTATTTGATAAGAACCCATACTGAATAGATCAGATGCCATTTCTTGGGCTGTTACAGCATATTCAGACACTAAATATGAAATATATCTTTTAAACCCTATCCTAACAGATATGGTGTTTGGCAAAGGGAAAAAAAATGCACCATTGAACCTTTTGCAGAAATGCTGTAAAGGCTGTGGAATCAGAAAGTTGCAAATGAGTATTTAAAGCTCTAAGCTATGCAGAAATTATGGGCTGTTGGGAAGCAGTAGATGGGACTAGTGGGAAGTGCACAGAGAAATTATGAGTGGAAATCCTGAAAGGTGCCTCGCCTGTGAAGCCTTGCTTTGCATACCTTTATTTTCTTGAGAACTTCACAAAATTCTAGTGAACTTTCCAGCTGCAGTGTCAGCCAGCTGAGGAGATTTTGTGAGCAGATGATGTGTGCCAGCCCAGTGTGCTGAGTCTGTGGTGGTCCAAGGGCTGCATCCAGCACTCTGCCCTCCTGCAGGCATTGCAGCCGTGGCACAAAAGGATATCCAGGTAATTTCTGTGGAAGCAGGCAGGTGTGAGGTTCACCTGCATTTTCTCTGCTCCACTTACACACTGCAGAGTGCACAAGAGGAGTGGGGCTTTGGTCCCACTGTCTGTGGGTTTAGGTTTGTGTGGGGGCTTTGAAGTGGGAGGTGTCCAGGCTCCTTCATCAGCAAAGAGCCTTCACTGATGGGGCAGGATGGGGCAGAAAATGGGATGCAGACCTCCTGCAGGGCTCTCCTGAGGCTGCTTCCCTGAGGATGCTGTGTGACACTGTGCATTGGCAGTCAGGGTGGTTATTACACTGTCACTACTCTGCTCTAGATATTGATTTCAGTCTCTTGAGGGGAAAAAAGTCATATTTATTTTCCTGCCACGGAAGAAATCTGTTTCTTTTCATTACTCTCCACATATCAGGTTCTAGCCTGAATGTACGTAAAAAATAGGTGGTGCAAGATTAATTTGAAGTTTTAATTATTTTTCATCTCTTGCAAGGAAAAATATTATTTTTTCTGTGTGCTTTTCTAATAAGAAAGTAGAAAATGTAAGGAACTTTTCAGCTTAAACGTTTTGCTTGCTGTCACAGTGACTTTGTGTTACCAGACTTGATGGTAAGGCTCAAAGACAAAAAGCCAAAAGGAAAGAAAACAGGAAAACAACAATAGGGAATACTGTAACAATGATAACATTTAAGGTTTATTATCTCTATTTGATTGTTTTCTTCATTTCATTTAAAGTAAGCGGACTAGAAGTAGTATTATGAATTGGCAATTTTTATTGCATTTAAAAATATCATCTCTTTGTTCCTGCTGAAAGTGTTGACAATGTAGCCTTTGTTTAGTTTAATTAACTTATGTTACAGCACTGAATTGAATCACACTCAGCATTTAAATCAAGTGAAAGAAGCTTTAGAATGCTTTTCCATACACAGAAAATAAAAAGAAAGAGAAGAAATTAAATCCTTGAAGACGCTGGAGGAGAAACTGGATATTTTTAATGGAATATATTGAAGTGCCATTTTCGTTTTGATTTTCCATGCTGGGAATGCCAAAGAATATAAAATCATGAAATCCCAGTGAAAAGCAGATGCTGTGATGTCATTTTTAGTCCTCATATGTTTATAATAGTATTACATGATATTACATGCTTTTTACTTGTGAGCTACAAGTCTCGAAGAGCTTTAAGATACTGATAAATGTCATTTTCACATATGAAAATGGGGGAGATAATAGAATCCATATTCCAAATGGTGGGGTCCAAGTCTACCAGGCTTTGGTTTTAACTCACCTCTCCAGAGATACAGCAGTGCTTTATGCAAACAAAACATCTCTTCCAAACTATCTCAAATAGCACCCAAGCAATGAGGAAAAGAAATATGGGAGAGAGTCTGACATCTTAGGAACAGTTTCCTGTAACATATTGTAAAAGTAGGGCTCACTGGCCAAGGACTGCACTGTTACAGATGGCATCATAGCCAACAGTATTTCTGGAAATAAGCTTTAGCACCTCCAGAGATATGATACTGTTAAAGAGCTACAGAGGTATCTGTTTGAACAGTGAGCTTAGTTCCTGTGTGCCACAGGAGGAAATTCAGTCTGAAATTAGAATAGATCCAGCAGACCAAAGGAGTGCAGGCAGTTACACCAGGAAACAATTTGATCCCTCACAGACAAATGTTGTCTTTGTGCCATCTTCTACAAAAGGAGTCTTCATTTTGTTAAGCACTGATAAATTCTAGATTCTTACCTCTTTTGTTCATGATGGAATACACACAGATCCAACTGAGCTGGCTCTGGAACTGGAAATTCCATGCTCCCACTTGCTTGGGTTTTGGATGGATGTACTGATTTGCCTGGGTTATGGCACTATGTTATAGCTGCTTCAAAAACTCAAATGGCCACACACTTAGGGCAGCAGGGAGAAAAACTGCATTTCACCAAGGATTTTCATAATACAGAGTGGGTCCAGTCATAACTGTGTGGAAACCACAGCCAGTGGGAGTGAAGAAGATATGATTTGGAGAACTGGCTTTTTTTTCCAAGTATAGAACAAGAAGGAATTAAAAGAAAACATCATATGTCCTATGACTGAAAGATTCCCTGGCTTGTTCTTTGAGGAGTGGAAGAACATTTTCACTTCACTGTTTATTTCTGTCATTTTGCATAGTGCTGTGGTGAGGAGTAAATCTTGTTCTCACATGAGAAGGGTGGCATTTACTCACTCTCTATGTGGATCAAGGGACACACATTTTGATTCAGCTCTGCTCTGTTTTCTCTTCTGTGTATTCCCACTTCTGGCTCTGCTAGTGAGGTACACCATGGCTTCATAGGTGTCCTTGCTTGGAGAGGGAGGTCAGAGCTGTGTACAAGAAGGGGCTGCTGCATACTGAGCGCAAATGTGTATACAGTCTTGTAAAGTGGAGGTGGCTTTGCTAGGGCATGACCCCAGCTGAGATTAAACCTTTCTCACTGCTGCTGACCCAGTGCAGGAAAAAATCCCACCCAGTCTCACTCAGATCTTTGAAGCATTATGCTTTCCTCTGCATTTTCTCCTCCTTTTTTCTGCACTTTGATCATAACTTTTTGGTAGCAGGCTTTCTGTCCCCTCACCTTTTCCTAATGTGGTTTATGGGTGAGTGTTCTTTTGAAGTCTTGCCATCTGGAACAGTTTTCTTCTGCTTGGTTGAGTTTTATCACATCCTTCCTCTAGGATGAGCATGCAAGGTCATCACCAGCATACCTGGCCCAGAGTATCAACCCAAGAGCCCAAACTGACCCTGTCTGCAGCCACTGTGAAAAATCTACCAGGGAGAAACTCTTCCCTCCTACATCTCTTGGACTGTATCTGAATCAGGCAGCAGTGTCATCCTAACATATTGGTGCAGAGATGCAGCTCTTTGGGCCTTTCTGTTATTCCACAAGAAGCTCAGCATCTCCTTTCTGGGGTCTTGCATGATCTCTGGGGGCCCTTTCCTGTGTGCTGTGCATGTGCTCATGGCTGCAATTAAACCAGTGCTCTGAATGATGAACTGTGAGTTGCAGCTGCAGACAGTCCTTGGGCAACTGCAAAAACACTTAATTTTGTTTGAGAGATCCAAGAGAAACATGAAGTGTATGGAGTGGGGTTTTTTAACTTACCTGTACCATGTTTCAGTGCTTATAATGTACTTCTTTGATTGACACTGTACTTTGCTGAAACAGTTGCCAATGATTTTCCTCCCAGGTTCAGACTTGTGACTTCTATCCTGAGTTCTAAAGTCCATTGCTTTCTACAGCCAGCATATTTCAACCAAAATATGACCTTCATTACTGTTTCACTGTTTCAGGGTCTTTACACTGAAATTTTGGGGTATATAAGCCTTTTGACTCCTTATTCCCTTTGTGGATGTGCCTTTACTGTATGTTTGTTCTGCAATCACTCTGCTGAATCAAAAATCATACCTACCACAGAGGCCAAAACCACCTTTATTCAATTTACATCACCCTGAAACCTCTCAATGCTCACATTACTTGACAGCCCTTGAAAGGCAGCATGCCTACACATTCAGCATTTTCTCTGTGGGGGAAATAAGCACTCACTTACAGGCTATACCATTCTTACCTGGACAGAAAAAACTGCTTAAACTCTGTTCTGGATTTGGAGCAGAAAAATCAATAGTCTCTTCTCCATTGCCCCCTGGTTACAGCTAACAATGGTCAGGGGGTCAGGATGGCAAAGTCACTGGATCAGGACCTAGAAAACATTGAGATTCCCAAATTGTCACCAAATGCTATTACAGTTACAAATCACAGTTACAGTTACCCAGGTGTTTCATCAGGAAAAGCACAACTGCTGGACATGTTTTCATGGTCTGTCAGCCTGAAATGTAGCTCAAAGGTGTCAAATGAGAACAAATGGAGATACCTCAGGTGCTTCAAAATAAGATATCACTATGCTGGAAAATCAATGCCTAACTCCAGCAGCTCAAGTCAAGGAAATTAACTTGCCTGATTCTTCCAGCTATCCTAGCCAGAAGGAAGATTAGCAGGAAGCTCACAGCCTGAGCAAGGAGGTAGTCAGCACAGCTGGCTCTGAGCATCAAAGACTCTCTGGGGGGCTGGTACCTTACCTGGTGGCTCCATCAACCCAGCTGGTCTGGAGAGGTCAGAAAACTGAGGAGGATTTGGTGTTAGGAGTGAACAGCAGCTTCACTGCTTTTTGTTTTGCTCCTTTCTGAGCATTGAAAGATCTCTGCAGGTGACATGTTCTCATTGGTGCTGTCCCAGCAGCTTCCCTCTCGGATGTTTTGCAGGAATCTTGAAGACACAAGGATCAGCATCAATTCACATTTATTGTCAGCATGCTCTGATCAACAGGCTGAGGCCAGGGTAGGCACTGGCATGGTCCCTCTCCTTCACTTGGGTTCAGATCCTCATTGCTCCAAGTTTTTCATGGCTGCTGCAGTCACACCTCAGTTAAGCCCTTGGCCCTTCTCCTTGTGATCTCACCTCACAAATTCCTGGTGTTTTGCTTGGATCCTTGCCAGCACACCCAATTCTTCCTTAAGATATCAGGAGCTCTGTCTGGTGGTCACATTGATCTAAACAGCTGGATCACCAAAAGAGACCAGAGCTGTGCTCTCATTTTTTGGGGACTTCCTCCTTGGGACAACAGATATTTTACAATTACCTTCATATGAGCATAGCTAACAGCTTCCACACTCATCCTGGTCTGGTAAAACTGGCATCCTCTGTGGTTTTGGTTTATCTGTCTGCCTTGCAGTGTGTGGTAGGTGCAGTTACTGTGGTCTTTTTAAACCATTGTCAATGTTTTTAATGGCTGTATCCTCATAAATCTGCTTGCACATGGAAACCTGAGTCTTGAATTGCAGATGACTGAGGTTACTGGGCAGTTACTGACACGTCTCAGTAACCACACAGTGGTACTGCAGGCTCCTGCAGCTGGAACACAGCTGGTTTTCAGGTGAATGTCCAAACACTTGGATGCTTTTGTAGCTTGGTTTTGAACCTTCTGGCACTGCAATATGGGCAAGTTTGCTTTAAAAAGAAAAGAAAGTTAAAGGAAAAAGTCTTTAAACAATATTTCTAGTATTGCCTGCTTCCAGCATGGCATAGAATAGATTTCATGGCTGCAGTTCCTCTTGCAGATCCAGCTGGCTCTTGAAGTGTGTGAGCATGAAAAGCAGATGATAAGAAATACATATATATCTTGTACCTCTCTAAAGGAACCCAAGTCATCTTAGCAATGGGTGCATTCAGAGATCACAGAATCTGCTCATGAAACTGTTCCCTCTGGCACTAAACACAGCCAATGTTTAACAGTACTAATTTAAAGGTGTGATGTTTAAGACACAGGAAGTCTTTCCAAAGTGAAAAGAACTTTCAATTTGGAAGCCTGGGGGAGAGATATTCATGTCAAGATTTGGCTGTAAGACATGGTTAATGCCATTTGTTTTTATCACAACTCCTATGGGATATTTAACCACCAGAGGTAGCCATGACCTGAGGGTTCTGGAAACAGCCAGAACCATTTCCCTCTTGTAATGAGGTTTGCCATTCAAGGACAGATATAGTTGCTCTTGCAGCTTGTGAATCCAACTGGATTTCAGCTCACAGCTGAAAAAACTGGAGAAGGATCTGCACGTGGGAGGGAAGGAAATCAGCCATCCACATGCACATTCCAAAAGTGAGAATGAGCACAGCAATTTTGCAAAGGGTTGGTGACAGCTTTGGGTGTTGAATGAAGGCAGCTTGCTCCTCGCTAAGCTGCACCTGTAATCAGCTGGATACATATCCATCTCCTCCAGGAGGAGAAGGCAGGGTGGCACTGGCACTTTCACAGCTCCTAACTGACAGAGCCATTTAGAGCAGAGATAGCTCAGATTTTGCTTCAGTGTGCGAAGTTTGCCCTTTGAATGTTGTGATTTTTCTCTAGCTAGTCTTAGAGATAAGAAAACACAGCTGAGACTTATCCAGGCCTGAAGAGGCTGGGGCACATCAGCTGCTTGCCATATTGCTGGAACACCTGGGGCATTTCCTTTGAAATCTAAATGCAGGCTGTTCACCTGTATTGCCAAGTACAACAGAGGCTTCCTTCTGGCTGGCAGGGTGGTATTAATTTAAAGAGAGCACCATCTGTGGAGCCTTGGAGAGCAGCAGTCAGAAAACACAGGGACAGAGGTCACCAGGAATAGTCTTGTTCTCATCTGAGGGCCTTGCCACCTGCATCTATTACCCATCATTTCTAATTAGCAGATGTATCTTGGGGAAAACTACTCCTGTTTGCTTTCCTGAGATGCTGTTCTTACTAAGAGATGCTGTTTTTGCTGAGCCTTGTAATCTCATTTTGTGAGCTTTCACAGGCATTTGGGGAATGGTCTGGGAGCCCAATAATTAGGGAGTCCTGTACCTCCCTGCTGCAGGCTGCCCCTTTGTCTTCCCCCTTTCTTCTCAACCATACTCCCAGGTGGTTGGAGATTTTTCCTCCTTTCAAAAGCTTTGTATTTTCCCAAATCATCAAGCATGTCTCAGCAATGCTTAATTAGCCTAAGGCTTTTCAGGCCCCCCAGAAGATCAGTTAAACACTTGAACATTTTCAATAAAGTGCTTGCAAAGCAAATCCTTAGAGGCAAGTCATAGGTGCAGGTAGTGTTAGTGAGGTTTTTGTTCCTTCTCTCTCCTCCATCTGTCTATGTGTCCATCCATCCATCCATCCATCCATTCATCCATCCATCCATCCATCCATTCATCCATCCATCCATCCATCCATTCATCCATCCATCCATCCATCCTTCTGCCCAACCTCTTCTTGTCTTTCAGAACATTCAGGAATGCCCCTTGTTTTTTGGCAGTGGTTGACAGCAACTGATGTCCAGCACTATCCAGAGAGCTTTTGTCCTTGGGCCAGTTCCTGAGTACTGTTGTTTTTAACCTGTTTTAATCTGTTTAGATCCCCTGAATAAAAAAATGGCAAATATAATTAGCTAACCAATACCAAGAGACCATTGAATTAAGGTGTTTTGATTTAGGGTTTGGGATTCTTTTTTTTGTTTGTTTGCTTAATTGCCATGCTTGTTTAAGACTAGCTGGTAAGCTTTATTTATAAGATCAGAGCAGTTGAAATGAAAGCCTGGTTAAATAATAGGAAAAGGTATTTGCATCTTGCTCTGTGTTTGACATTGAACATCATTTGTTACTGCATTGTCACATACACTCCTTTATTATTAATCTGTAAGCTGTAACTGTACAGCTGCAAATGAGATTTTAAAAAACCACAAAGCCCAACTTTTTCCCTTCTTCCCTCCCTCCCTATAAAACATGAGAGCTAGCTGCTTAACCATGTGAAGCACAGATTTTGTGTGGGATTCCAAATACCTCAGAGATAACTGTCACATAATTGAATTCAGTGGCTGGTGCTCTGCATTTACAGGTAGATGAGAGCACCCGGCCATCAGGTGTTTGCATCACTAGAATTAAATGCCTACTAGTTTATCTGCTCAGGAGATAAATATTTAGATATCATTAAAATGGTTAGCTGGCAATGTGCATGGATGATGGGAGACACTGTGTGAGGGGTTTCCTTGCAATCACAGAGGATGTGACCTCAATTACTGCAGTTTTCTCCCTGACACTTTCCTTCATGTTGCACATAAAGTTGTTGCTGCTGGGTGCTCGCTGCCCAGAGGAGGACAGTGCCTTATCTAAGGTAGATTAAAATGCTCTTCCCATGCTGTTCTGATTCTTGGCATTTCTTAAGCCACTGAGGGAAATAAACTGCAAAGAGGAGTCTAAAGGAATGCACAGTGTAGGTTTGTGTCGTGGGGCAGTGTTCTCTGTGATGGTGCTCCCTCCATCCACCTAACTCAGGCTGTGGCTGAAGAGGAGCATGGCTCCCCAGTGTATTTACATCCCTGTTTACACACCTCGTGGCAACCTTTGAAGTGCTAACTGGCTTGCTTTTCAGCCAGTTGTTGCATTTTTCTTTTCTATTTGTTTTCCACTAAAAGGAATGTTAGTGTTTTTATGATGGCTGGAGCTCCTCTGTATAAAGATAACAAATGAGTTTTGCAGCCTGACATTCTCCCTGGGACTGTGCTTAGAACAAAGCAAGCCAGTGGCATTTCAAAGCCTGCTTTTAAAGTAGCTGGTTATCTATTCTGTTTGTCAGAATCACTAGGAAATGCCATTTCTCTGGTATTTTGTACCTTCTCTTAATTGACTGGGAGGTAGAAAAATCTTGGGGCAAAAACTTACAGCAGGGGTGTTGGAACTAGATGATCTTTCAGACTCCTTCCCAAACTATTACATAATTCTGTGACCTCAGGACCCAAAGGACTATGCAGAAAGCTTGAAGCTGCTCCATGCTTTCTGTATCCCTGTGCTGTCCAAGAGCTTCAAGTAGTTGGGTCTTCTGCAGGCTTTGGGAAACAAGAGGTGAGCTCTAAACCTTTGAGAGCAGCTACTGAAGGTACAAATTTCCAGGCACACTTTGGAATTGGCATCTCAATTTTCCTGCCCTGCTGCTGGGAGTTGCTAAGGATGCATTGCAGTAGCTCACTGAGCATCCCTGCTGCTGCTAATGTGGACTAAATCAGAATTTGGAGGGTATGTCCAGAGGAAAGCTGGAGGAAGGGGCAGGAGGCTGGTCCAGCCCTGGCTATGCTCAACCAGAGGGCCTGTCACCCAGCATCCCCAAAGCCCTGTGATGAGGTTTGTGCTGGGGCTGTGTTTCTGCAGAATACTTTGATCCAATACCAGGAATTTTGCTTTGGTGAGAAGGCAGCTCTTTCCCCCCACATTTCCCAGGTTTCTAGTTTCTGGAGACTTCACAGTTTTGTTGTATAAACCATCACACACTTAAAATGATTTGCCCACCAGCAGCCTTTGGCAAAACTTTTGAAATAAAGCCACCATTTTGAGGCCTGATATTCAAATCACTGCTGTGCTCCCCTTGGGAGCAATGGGCTTTTGTTATAAGCATTGCTCTGTCAGTGGAAACCTGGGTGCACAAGGCCAGTGGTCCAAGGACTGGGCTGTAATGATGAATGCTGGAGGCACTGCTGTGTAGGCTGACTCTGGGGAAGCCACTCTGTGCACAGGATGTGATCCAGGGCACCTAGAGTCCTTGTCATTCCCTTCAGCTGTTTGCACAGTTCTTTCGTGTGTGGGCTTTGGAAAGAGCTGCATTAATTCAGGGTTTGTAAATTGGAGGGCAGGCAGAAGTAAAATGGGTGTAAACTTTTAAGCTTGCTATAGTAAATATGCCATGAGATGAAGAGAAGGTAAACTGAATTTACAGAACTTTAATTTGGGTTCATTTTAATTTATGCTTTCTATTGTATATTAATGGTTACACTGTTAATTTGTCACTTAGGGTATGAATTGCTCTCAGTTAAGGAAATGGAACTTAAGTGGAGAATTTTCCTGATAGGAAACATACAGAAGGATAAGCAGGATATTTTTACCTGTTAGTATTTTTAGTCTCATCATTAATGGTTACTGCTGTATAGCCCAGTCTCTAAACTTAAACTGAAAACACTGTGCAAAATGCCCATCACAGTTTTCTTTACCCAAGGAGTTCACAGCCTAAATTCCATGATTTTTGCATGCTCATCAGCCTAATTGAGGCATCCCTTTCATGGACTGCCAACACAGTGGCACCACATACATTGATCCTCTGTGACCAACAGGCTTCCTCCAGCTCTGCTGCTTAAAAAATAGCTTGCTGGCCTCTGCCAGAAGCACTTGTGTCATGAATGACCAGTAAACACATTCTTAAATGCTTCCTGCTGGGTAATCAGAAGCAGTTCCTTCTTGTGCCTTCCTCCATGAAAATGTCTGACAAAATTGAAAAATGCTCATGTCCTTTTAAATTGAGGGAGGGCTTTCACTTTTCTTTTAATTTTTTTAACAGCAAGCTGGTAGCTTTATTTTATAGTTTTGGCAAGAGCCAGGAACATTTCTCTGGAAATCTTGGGATTCCCAGGATACATTTGTATGACTCTCTGAAAACATGGCATTTCCCATTATACTATCTGTTCTTTTAAACCAGGAAAAACAAAAGATAGTTTGATTCAGGAGAAGGTTTTGTTAGAAATATTTTGATGGACTCCACGTGTTCCTTTGCACTGGGTTGCCTGTACAGCAGGACCACCCCTGCCTGCAGAATGCAGTAGCTGCAGTGGTTTTGTCACAGTGTCAGGGCTCCTGCCACTCTCCAGCCTGACCCAGGCACAATAATTCCAAATAGTGGCAGGTTTTATCAGATTGAGGATCAGTGCTTGGGTCCCTCATAAGATTTTCAATCAGTTCTCAGCATTGTCACAGATGTCCAGGGTGATTTGAAACATTCCTTTAAGGCACAAGGCTCATTTCTTCCCTTCTACCCCAAATAATCTCTGCACCTGTAAACTGAAATGCCACAGACTTTGGACTTGAAGCACATCTCATGTATGGAATTTACATCAAAATAACTGGGCAGTTAAGTAAGGAAGACCTAGATTTGCTATGAGCTATAAACTTTCTAGGCAAAGACCAATTTTCTGTCTAACACACACTCCCCTTTTAGGGTCTGTATCATTTAAAATAGATTCTATGTGAAGAGAGCCATGTGAGGTGTTGATTTTATTTCCTGTATTTTCTTAGATACATAAACATCCATTGCACAGTTGTGAAAGAAATTTGTTTGGTCTCTTCGGATCGTCAGATTGATGGGTTTTAGTGCACTGAAGTGTAGTAAAAAAATGGAAACTATGCAATTATGAGCTGTCTAGACTTTTAAGCCTGCTTAGGGAACCAAGATATATATCTAAAATATATTTATATGTATTTAAACAATCACAATAAAGCTTGTTTTTAAGATGGTGAAATTTGCTATTTACAGTGCCCAACAAAACCATGATTCAAGGCCAGTGACTTAATTCTAGGTGACACCTCTCCTAATCCTTTACTGCTTAATCCTTCAGTTTTATCTGTGACTGAGGAAATGTCTGTCAGGGCTGAAGTCACTTGCATCAGGTGATTAGCACTTGTGCATTCTTCTGAAAGCTTCAGTAGCTCCCATGAAAGTAAGAGATGCCAAGGTGTTTCTGGAGACTGTGGGCAGTGACAATCCTTACACAAGGCACAAATTCTTGCAGACCTGGACCACGTGCACATTTGTAGAGAGCACCCCTGTAGCCTCCAGTTCTTACTCTTGTGTGCTGGTAAAAACTCTCCAGCTGTGGGTTTTCAAGGAAAGAAGAAGAGGGGAGATGCTTCCCAAGGCTGGAGCCACTATGTCAGGTTTCTTTTTTCCTAAGCTCAAAATACTTGAAAGATGCATAATGGAAAAGCTCTAGGCACCTGCAATTTCCTAAGCTAAGAATGTCTTATTATGAATAAATCATAAAGTGTGGTCCAAATCCAGCAATCTGAAGAATTTAGCTTGAGGAAGTGTTTTTAGTGTGTGTGTGTGATCCTGCTCTAGCAGGACAGAAGTCTGCCACTATCAGCTGCCAACACAATTATTCTCTTCTGGTTTAATTGGTAGAGGTCTTGACTTTGGTGCTAAGACTGCAAATACAAGCTCTTATGTTTTCTGGCACCCCGTAGGTGAGAGCTGGCATTCCAGGAAGGGTTAAGCACTCCAGCATGCCAGCCTGGAATTCAGTACTTTTCTCTGGCCTGTGGTATTTCTGAGCATCCCACAGCCCTAGCTGTGCATTCTGGCTGCCCTTCAGGACAGCTCTTAGTAAGGAACTCATGTTACTCATCAGTTACAAAGAGGATTTGAGGAGGTAGCTGACTGCTTTCAAGGAAAATTATAGTTATCTTTTTAGACTCAAGCCTGCCAGTTTTCATTATAGACATCAGTTTTATTAGGAGTTCTACAGATTCTGTTGAGGGAAAAAGAAGGGAAAAGCCAGGTTGTTGGTTATAATATCACTTAGCTTTCCAAGCACAGATTAAAGAGGTGGTGTTACCCTTAGTGCAGTGAGAATTGGCATGGATTTTTAAAGTCCATGTTTGGGATTCAAAATAGTTGCCCTGAATTTCAAAAATGCTGAGCACATCCAAAACACTTTATGAAGTGAGCCCATTTTGAAGCCAGATGGAACTGCTGGGAACTTGAAGCTTTTGAAAAAAAGGGATCTAAATTCCCTTTTAAAGTGCTCCTGACGTTAGTCAGCTATTGTTGAAAATGCTGACCTATGTGTACTGGCATCTGGAACAACCTCTATGTAAAAAGATAGTTTGATGGATAGAGGGGATATGATCTCCAGTGCTAAAGGGAAAAATCCTGCATTTTTTTGGAAGTGTATTCTCTGATAAGAAACAGACTGAGACAGTTTCATCCTCCTCTCTTGTCCCCCTCTTTTTCTTTTCTTTTTTTTTTTTTTTCTTACAGACTTATGTTCAGTCTCTGTGTTATATGGTTTTGGCCTCCAGTTTCTGTTTGATGCATTGGGGTATAACAGAACTTTTAGAAATTTTCAATAATATGGAGTGAAGGCAGGATGGTTGAGGTAAAACATGCCTCAGGTTTCCCAAAAAAAGTTGCTCCAGTTTTTACCCAATGTCACAGAAATGATCTAGACATAAGCCAGCCTTGGTCCAGATTGCTGTTTGAATTTACTATCTTTTGATGCAAATAAGTGTCTGATGCACATGAAACCTCGTGTAAATTTCTGATCCCTTGTTCTCCTGCTTGTAAAGTTGCCAGAGTGACCAGTAACAGCAGGGTGGACTTCTTCAAACAGAGGGAATGAGGCTGTGTAAGGGGAAGTGTTGTTTGGAATAAAGAGGTTTGGGAGATTGAAGCAGCCCCACCGTACATGCCCCCTCCACCTAAACTGAGCAGAAAATCTCATAAATCACAGGACCTGGGTGTCAGCATGATAGATGTCACAGCTGAGGAACCTGACTGAAGACTTCTCCATAGCAATTTATTGTAGTCCTGATGTGTGCTGCTAGCTTTTTGCCTGCCTGCTACTATTGAGTCCTACTATGCTGAGTCCTACTACTGCTACTATGAGTCCTTGCATGGGGTTGAGAAGAGGAAAAGCTGCCTCTTGAGTGTCCTGCAGTCAGGCAGCTGTTCTGGGTGGTGTCTGCTAACTACTTTTGTAGGTGACTGAAAAAACACTGTGGCCTTTCTCTTGTAGTTACTGCTGTCTTCAGGTTCTTTTTCCAGACAACAAACAGGAGCCATCTCCATGACTAGAGACTAATTCAGTACAAGCACAGCAAGTGACTCCCTAAAATCAAGAAAAAGTGGGGAGAGACAGGACACAAACAAATACTCATTAAAGAAAACCCTAACTGTGTTATGTTTCTCCTAACTAGAGAAGGAGAAACAAATATTCAGTTTCATGCAGATAGGTCAGATCCCTGTTTTACAGACCTGAGGTCAGTTGGTCAGTGCTCTGGAGCTGTTTCTAGAGAGGGAAGATGATGGTTGTTATTATTCTTTGCATTATGTTACCTAAATGTAAATTCCTGTCTCTGATATAAGGTCCTGGTTAGACCCTAGAATTTATGAACCAAAGAAAGAAGGAAATGTGAAAAAAAAGTTTAGAGGAAAAATGACATGTGAAAAAGTTTAGAGGAAAAAATCTGCAGCTGCCTTTGTGTAATTTTTACTGAGAGCTGATATGAATGGAACAGAAATCAAAGGCAGCAATATCACTGCACATTTTATCTCACACCCTGTGATGCATATTAGTGTTGTTTCCCATAGTGAGCCAGAAAGAGCATTTACAATTTTAGAAAACACCGCATAATGGCTCTCTGCAAGAAAAAAAGCAAGCATGCAACTGCCAGCACCGACACTTGGTTTTTCCTCACCTGCCAAATTGCTATTCTGGAAGCACTGTTGGGAACAAAATTTTTGTGTTCCACAGTGGGTATTTTGAACTTGGTCTTCAAGTTTTCTTCAAGAAACGGAGCAAATAAAATTTGCTGATGTGACAACGTAAATGCATTCTCTAGCCTTGCCAGGAAATATTGGCTAAGTCTATCATCACGTGAAAATACTCTCCTGTGGTGTGTTAACACCCAGGCAGGTGCATTACTTTATTCTAAAGCAACCTACAGGAAGTATCTTCTCCATTGTGGTTTTCAGTGTTTTGGAAATGCTCTTGGCTTCGTGTCAGGAGGGCAGGTAGATTTTTCAAGTGTTAAACACCAGCTATGCTGTCACTGTCTGGCTGTGCACCTTCCTTGGTCCCCAAGAAATCTGATTCTTCAGAGCTGCCACTGAAGTTGGTAGAAGAACATGATTGCCACCACGCAGCTGCATTGCTTGCCAAAGTATGGAGGTTGTTCTTTTAGGCTTGTCTCATTTTGGGATTGTGGCATATGATTACATCTGGCACTGCTGTTAGCATGCAGTGTTTTGTGTTGGATGGGACCTTAAGAACTCTTTAGTTCCTATCCCCCTGCCATGTGCAGGGACACCTTTCAGTAGATCAGGTTGCTGAGAGCCCCATACAACCTGACCTTGGACACTTCCAGGGGCAGGTCATCCCCAGCTTCTCTGGGCAACCCGTGCCAGTACCTCAGCACACTTGATTTGGGGTTCAAATCACCACTCATGATTTACGTCCTCACATGCCTTAGTTGTAGACAGTCTCTATTCAGAAGAGGATGTGGTTATTCCCTGCTGGCATAGAGCAGCTGAAGCTTAGAGCAACACTTTCTCTCATTTAATCCTGTTATTTGCTGGGGGAACTTCTTACTCCATGTCACTGCTATAAAATTTTTGCTCTTATAGTCATCCAGGTATCAGCAGAAATTAAAAATGGCATCCATGCTTAGGAGGTAATACACATTTTCAGTTTGTTTGCTTTCCCTCCCATTCCTTTGGGGCTGGCTCACTGCTGTGAAGAAGGATGCCAGGCTTTCAGAGGAGAAAGCAGAGCAGCATTCAGCATTAATGATGTCCTCTGACACCGAAAGCTACATGGAACTCCAAAAGCCAAATTTCAGCCTTGGCTTCTCTCCACAGGCATTTTCAGAGCAGGGTGGGAAGTATCACCTTAGGTAACATCCATCTCTCTGCTTTTCCCTTCTCTACAGAAGGAAAATAACTCCCAACCATTTGTTTACTGCCCTTGAACACAGATATGTACACAAAAGCGTGCCCATGTGTGTGTTTTATTTAAACACCTGTTCTGTTTTGATGAGTCACAGTCAAGATCTGAAAAAAACCAGTCCTGAGAATTTGAATAGGTGATGAGCTCAGTAGCAACATGAGTCCTTTAGAGCAGATTTGTATTTATCACCATATAGTTAAAGCTGACTGTAAAATTTTGGCTCTGAAGGAATTGCAACAGGATTCTGCTTAAAAAAAGAAGCAACGCTACCTTTCTATCTGGGTTTAAAAGGCAGGTGTCTGCCAAAGAAAGTGGGAACCTCCCTGCAATGGAGAATATGACCTCCTTCTCCCTGGATTATTATAACTTTGAAATTAAGGGTTTTCAGGCAAAGATATGGGAAAAGGAGTAACAGTTCTTTACTGGTATGTGTATGGATAACAAGGCAAACAAACAACGAAGAGAACACAAACCCAGTTCCAGCTTCTCCCTCTCCCTGTGGCGCTTTCCCCTGCGGGGCAGTTCCGCTCACAGCCAGCAGGGGGCGCTGCTGGCTCCCGGCCGGGCAGGGCGGGTGCGGTGAGTCCTCCAAGCCTGCAGGGGGCGCTGTGCCGTGAGCTCAGCCAGTGCGGTGAGTCCTCCAAGCCTGCAGGGGGCGCTGTGGCACCTCAGTCTGCCCTGTGCGTGCAGCGGGTTCTTCATGGAAGGTGAGGGTGCTTCTCTGAAAGGAACTCTTGTAACTTCCAGCTCCTGAGCACTTTGAGGTTCTCTGAGGTTCTTCTCATCTTCTTCTCCATCTTTTCCTTATCATTTCTATTATAAATATTGTTTCTGCTCACTACAGATGCCCATCTGGTTTTTGCCCTGCTGCTCAAAGCTGAGGACTGGCTCAGTCTCCTTTATGTTTGGAATTATTCCTTTGGAGCAAAATGGAAAGTTTTTTTCCCTTTTTTTGGAAACAGTGTCACATTCTGACAAATCTGTCCTGCTTAGGAGATCCAGTATCTCCTTGCTATCACAGTCTGCTTTTCTGCAGTTTCCTCAAGATCATTTGAAGTGCTCAGAAAACACAGTGAATGCAAGATGGAAAAGGAATAGAGGCAGAGTATGTGCTGCTGATGGCAGCACAGGCTAAATCGTTCCTGTTTTTAGTGGGTGGAATGAAGGGAAAGCAAGGCCTATTAAAGCCTTTGGGCTCCTACACTGGTTCATCAGAATTAAGGCCAGCAGTCCTCACCACAGATTAATGGTGCAAAGAGGAATTAAAGCTATTGGAGAGAGCTGTTGTGCTACCAGGTATGTGGTGATGAGCCTGGTGAGGGTGTGGAGACAGTGATATTGTGATGGGAGTAGGGGTGCAGATATCATCCTGGGAGGCACCTGTCTTCCAACAGGCTGGCTCATATGGCTGTGGAATTCTGAAGATGTTTCTGAATGCCCAGCAAGATTCCCTCTGGTGAAAGGCGTGCTTTAGGAAATATGTGGATGTCCTGAGGCTTACACAAAAGGATCCCCCAGTGCTCTAATTCCCCACATGGACACAGCTTTTAGGGTGAGACAGGTAGTGATCAGGAATTGAACCAAATCACTCATGAGTTTCATAAACAGAAGGAAAAACTGACAGAATGGGAAAGAGAGGTAAATAATCATACCATTTCTGTTCCCTTCACTTGTCAGAATGCTAATGAGCATGCTGTCTGCCTTATTTGTAGGCAGGGATGGAGCACAAGTGCTTTGGAAGCCATTCAGGACAGGTGATCTGCTGGTTTGATCAGAACCAGGCAACATATTAGGTGTGTTAACAGCCAGCATTGAGGGATGAGATGACATTTTCTGGGTGCTCCATTTCAAACATTCTATGCTGCAAGCTTCTTCTTGGATGAAAGGTTTCACAAAAAGAGCATCTGGAAAACAATGTCATGGTCTTTTACAGATTTTCCAGAATAAAAAGAAAAATCAAAAAGGCTTTTCTTAAAACAGTGTACCTTTTATTCATCAAGAGCCTGCTGTGTGCAGGTTTATCCTGTCTTTAGAGAGAGACAAAATACACAAAGTGCTCCTGATGGACAAGAGTGATTTTAGAGGTGCCAAATTTGCCTGGCCCTTAGGGACCATATTGCTGGCAGACAATCCTCACTAGCCTTCTCTTCCCACCTTTGGAGAATGCTAGGCACAATGAGATTTACTAACAGTATGTTTAATAGAGAGCTGGAAGGGGATAGGGAGATCTTAGACACTTTTAAATTGTGTTTTTAAAAAATTGCCTTTCATCTTGAGCTGGGAATAACAGTGGCTGGAAGCAGCATGATGCCTGTAGGTACAGTTGTGTGCACAAACACAGAGAGCTGAGCTGACACATTGCACTGGAGGGACAGGGAGATTCATTGCTCTTTGTTGCTATGGAAAACAAAGCCAAAATGCCAAAAAGGAGGGTACAGGCTCCGTTTAACAACGAAGGGGCTGCAGCACAAATCCAGAATGATGCTCCGTCAGTGCCTTGAAAAGCCCAGCAAAGCTGGTACTGTAACCACACCACACCCTCCTCTGAAATCTGCATCCTTGAGTTCTCTTTCACCTCTGTGGTGCATAATTGCTGGGGAAAGGGTGGTGGCTGATGGAGGTGCCACATTCCTGCTATAACAGATGGAGTTGGTTGTTATTTACCGAGCCACGCCTTCCTGCAGATCCGGAACTGCCGCGCTTGACCTGACATTGCAGAGGGACAGCGAGGGACAGAAACTGTCCTCCAGCTCAAACATAATCAACTACAGGTGGAAAATGACTTTTTTTCTTAGGGCTCCAAGTGCAGCAGGTTGGGTTCTTGCACCTGTAGAGCCGTACAAGAAGACAGCACAAATATTTGGATGTGGTAGAATCCGGTCTGATTAAAAGGGTCAGTCATCCCAGATGGATGTGGAACAGGAGTCAAACAGAATCCTTGTATCACAGACAGCTTCAGTTTCTAAATGAGGCAGCATTTATAATGTGACTAAAATACAGCAGTAAACAAAGTACATGAAGGCTTGACAGTCACATTAGCGAAGTGCTACAATGAAATGACTGGAAAGGAGGAAAAAAACAAAGCTGGCTATTTGCAGAGCAAGAAAATGGGAACTGGTTTTGACAGATAAGACAGCACAGCTGTTGGTCAGAAGAGCCTTGTCTGTTTTCGGGGGGGTTTTGTTTTGTTTTGTTTTTGTTACTGCAGATGAAAAATAGTGTGTTCCAATTTTAAACAGAGAAATTTGGATTTATTCTTCTTTAACATGCCTGACTGTCTCAAAGTCTCGTGATTAGGGGAAGCATATTTACAGCTAAACTCAAAACATTAAAATGTATTCAGTGGGTATGGATTGCAGAGATCTGGATTGTTCAGAATAGCTGTAACATGGTTTTTATATTGCATAATTACAGAGGTGATTTTTTTCAAAGTATATAATACAAGTAGAAGCAACTGCTCTAAGAACAATTTACAGCTAATGAATTTCATCAGGTCTTGGGCAGGATAGTATTTTATTTGCATTCCAGTGGCAACACCCAAAACTGTGGAGCAGACCAGCCATGGAAATAATGGCATTGCCATTTTGCCAGTAAAAATAGTGGGTTTCTGGATTGTTGTAGTACTGACAACTCTTTCTCCCTCAAATATTCAGAATGATCTTAGGGCCAGGGTTTCCCACTCATTACAAGACTTCTAAAATTGAGGAATTTTTAAAGATTTAAGTTACCATGCAGTTTGTGATTATACTGACAGAACTAATTTACACATGAAACGTGTACTCCTGTTTGTCTCAGAGGAGGTCTCTGACATTATTAACAAGCTGGAAACTAATAGCAGGAACCCAGATTCCTGGTTCAGAGCCCACTTGACATCCCTGACCCACACCCAGTGCCAAGGCTGGTCTCAAAGGCTGGGCTCTGCCAAGAGAACCCCCCTCAAGACTCATCAAAGAGAAATAAACATCCTTAAGGTAGGCAGCTCAGAGCAGAAGCTCAGTGCTTGGGTTGCTACAGCTTCTAAGCCTCCATTGTACCTGCTTTTGTTGCTTGAAATAGAAGCAAACCTTGTGCAAAGGGAGGAGGATGGTAAAGACAAGGGTTACACTTCTCACTTGTTAGAATTTACTGGGGGTTTGGAAAACAGATGTCTAACCTCTATACTTGGGCAATTTTAAAATCGATGCTAAGGTACCAAGAGCTACCACAAGAGCTTCATGTTAGTCTTGTAAACAGTATGTGAATCTAGAGGGGGAAAATCACATTACTCTAGAGAAAAGGGTGTATTAACACCATTAAGCACATGGAACAAGTGACTATTAAGGGAAAAAAGAAGAGAGATGAAATAAGAGTACAGGGATTTCTGTCTTCCTGGTGTATACTTGTCTTGTGCATTGGAAGAGGCTGGGATCCCTGCCTGCCCGTGCCAGCAGCCCATTGTCTCTTAGTGCTGTGTAACCAGTTGGCACAGGGTTCAGGTAATGAGCTGTGGCAGGAGCACACTTGGAAATGGGAATTGATACTGAAAGCAGTGTCTCCCTCCCCTTCAGGAATCCTCAGCTCCTGCAGGGACACCTGAAACCCTTTGCTTGTTGGTGCTTTCACCTGAAGGAATTAAATAGAGGGAGAGACCTCATGAATAAATTGGTTGTCAGGGCAGTTTCTGGTATTGATCAAAATCTGCTGTTTATGTGAATTGGGCTGATCTCAGAGGGAACTTGACTTGACAGCACAGCAGGGCAGCTATTTTGGATAATATCATTTCCACATGCATGGCAGTGTAGTGAATGTTCCTGTGTCCAGCCTACAGTAATAATGAAGGAAGAAATTAAATTTACATTAACTGAATTTGTAAGTATTCCCAAAAAAATGGGATGATAAGCTGTGCAAACCTCCTCCCAAGATTTGCAGTGGTGCTCAGCTTTGTAAAAGCTTAAAATATCTTCTGCCTAGCTTGCCCCTGAACATTGTTTCCCACTATAATTTTCTTGCTGACAATATCCAACAATAAACTCGCAGTATAAAAACCACCGATACTGCAACAATCCCCTCCTAGGAGGGATGGGGAATCAGAGTTTCAAACGTGGAAAGAAGGTGTAAAAGCAGAACAAAAGCAACTCTTCTCACAATATTTATGATTCTAAACCTCTGAAAAGAGTCATTTTGCAGATCTGTTGGTGCTGTTGTTACTCTCCCTAGCCTCTTTCTAGGCTTGCCACCCCCCATCTCATGCCTGATGTTATCACTGCAAATGGGAGGCAACTGGAACAAAGCACATGTGCAGAAATTTACACATGCACACGTGTCCATAAAATTCTCTGTCATTAGCCTCCATCATCACCTCACACTGTGCCAATAAACCTTTGCACCTGTCAGCTGCACGAGAGATTTCTGAAATGGAAAGCGAGAAACCTTTCAGCAGAGTGGCAAAGTCAGGCATGCCATGAGTTAAAGGTCTTGTGATAAGGGCTGGGAACTTGATGTGGTCATCTTCAGGCAGTGCCAGGGGGCAAACTGGGGGGCAGGACATGACCTGTCATATCATATCTCCTTTATTGGGTTAATAGATGGTGCTTTAAAGGAGTCCAAGCCAGATCCAGAGGCAGCAACTGCCTGCTGTTAGAGTTAGAGTTCAGCAGACATCCCAAATACCTACATCAGTCATCAGGCTGTCCTGGAGGGTAGGGCTGCATCCACTGCAGGCTGCACTCATGTAGGGACAGTCAGTAGGACAAGGGGGAATGATTTTAACAAGGAAGAGTGGGTGTAAGACTGGATATTAGGAGGAAATCCTTTACTCAGAGGGTGGTGAGGCCCTGGCACACATTGCCTTGTGAAGCAGCTGTCCTTACCCCATCCCTTGAAGGAACCAATGCCAGGTTGGATGAGGCTTGGGACAACCTGGCCTAATGGAAGATGTCCCTGCCCATGGCAGAGGGATTGGAACTAAATGGTTTTTTAAGCTTTCTCTCAGCCTGCCTGATTATTCTGAGATTTTTCAAAGTTTATTTTTCATAGAGCTGCTTCTCTCAGATAATCAAAATGTATCACAACTACATGTCTGTGTACCTTCCTTGATTAATCAGTGTTTTCATGGTCCCTTAAATTTCATACTGATTTTGCCAGAAGTCAGGCAGGGATTTTGAAACAGCTGTTCAGTCTTTTACTTGACAGATTCTTACCATATACACATTATTTGTGTGGGGTCACCTGGGTTTATCTTTTGCATGAGCCAAAAAGACAGGTGGGTGAACACTGGGAAATCTTGGGGATGTTGGTACATAGAAAAAAAAAGGAGATAACCACACCCTGAATTCCCTGGAGAAGCATCTGGAGTTTGGTGCACCCACAAAGAGGCCATTTCAGGCAAATGGGCAGTGTTCTCAGTCACAGATGTTTACAGGCATTTTGTTTGTGTCTGTGGGGAGGTGATTTTAAACCAGTGAGGAAGAGGTGAAGCTGGTGGTACAATGATCCACTGAAAAGTTTCTTCATGAGAGGTAAGCTCTGTTGAAATGATGAGTAACATTTCTATCACTGTAGAGTTCTCCATCCCCAAGCTTGGTAGGACCATAGGTCAGGCATTGGAACAGGCTGCCCAGGGAAGTGCTGGAATCCCCAGCCCTGAAGTGTTCAGAGGCTGAGTGGCACTTGAGGACATGGTTTTGGGGTGTACTTGGCAGTCTTGGGTTAACAGTTGGACTCTGTCTTAGAAGTCTTTTCCTACCATAATGATTCTGTGCTTCTATAATTCTATAAGCAGTGTGCCAGAAGCTGCCAGTGAAAATAGCATTGGCCATCACAGTGAGCAGAGAGGAAACTAAATTTCCTCTTATACCACTGGTTTGCAGATAAAATTAGAAGGAAAACTGGCTGACATTTTCAGAAGTAGATACATTTTCATGGACAAAATAAATGTAGTACACTCCGGTGGACTTAAAAATCTCACTTTAGAATTCCTCAGGAAAAAGAAGGAGGGTTTTGAGAGACAGTGAGGGTTTCATCTGTGTTTTTGAAGGGGTAATTTATTCCAGTTTAAGAATAAAATGTTTCTGAAATATCTGAGTCCTTACTACACTCTGCTGTCTCGTTAGAACCACCCAAATGCCTGGATCACTTAGTGACCACTGATACCCTGGAGTTCAGTCACAGGATGGGTGCAACAGGCTGTACAGCAGCCACAGCACTAGAGACCTAGCATGATGGAATGTAAATAAAAATTGGCTTCTTAGCCAATGGCAGAACAGTAGAATTCTGTCTAAAACAGCAAATCCATTTTTTTTTTCTTTTCAAATGTTGTTAGGAGTTCGAATCTAAGCTTCCAGACAAGCCTGAGGCAGGAGAGATAAAAATGTTGAGTTACAGTGATAAAATTCATTTTCCTACATTCATATTCTAGTTTGTGTCTGACTACCCAGTGTATCTGAACTCTTCACTGTATTTATTTTCTTTCTGCTAGGTAGAGAAACTTTATAACTGTGATTAAGTCCCCATCACATATTGCATTTTATGAGCAGAAGGGATTCTTTAAAAGTGATGAAAAAAGAATGGTGGGGAGGCAGAAGCACACACCACCATGCAATTTTAACAATTCCAGTTATATAGAGCATGAATTGCTAAAAATATTCAGGCAAATATTTTCAAACTATGTTCTCCCAATATCCTCTGTCCTCTTCTCTTCTGGGTGCCACTAAACAACAGTGGAGTCTACAAAGGTAAGAGCATGCCAGAAGGGAAACAAAAAAAGCCAGGCATGAGGAGTCTGAGAATTAGACATTAACCAGGTACTGGGAGTATTGAATTTTCTCCTTGTTTGGCTTGTATTATAGGGGTACAAGAGCAAGAGGAAACTTCTGTGGAGCCTATGAAAATTGACCTTGCAAGTCAAGCAGCAGATGTTTCAAATAAGGATGGTATGTTCTTCTATTATTTTCCATGAGTTTTTTAGGCTAATGGCTTTGAACTGACAAAGAGCATGTTTAGATTGGATATCAGTATGGAATTGTTCACTATGAGGGTAGAGAGGCAGTGGAACAGGTTGTCCAGAGAGCTGTGGATGCCCCATTCCTGGAAGTGTTCAAGGCCAGGCTCGTGGGGGCTTGGAACAACCTGGTCTGGTGAAGGTGTCCTTGCTAGGTGGTCTTTAAAGTCCTTCCTAAGCAAAACAATTCTTTGATTCTGTGTAATGTCCTGGAGTTGATACCTAGCATTTCCTTTCTGCAGTTTGTTTATATGTTTCCTCCTAAAACATCGAGTTATATTTAGAATCTCTTCCACTGAGTCTTTTTGAGAGTTGACACCATCTCTGCTGTCTTGTGAGTCTGGTGGAAGTAACTTTCAGCCCTGTAGCCCTGCTTTTTGAGTTGATTGGGTTAATGTGTTCAGTTGGTGGGTTCCACACTGCCTGCCTTTTAACTAAGTAATATTTTAGACCCACTGTAATAGTAGTCTTAATATAGAATTGGCCAAGAGTTGGGGGTCTAACTGCAGTCAGATTATTTCTGAGTATTTCTGTGCTGGTGCCCAGCTCCATCAGGGGAAAGTGTTGGCAGTATAGCCACTCTGAGCCTGTGTGTTAGTCCCATTCTAGGTCAGCTGGGATTCCCTTTCCTCCTCCTTCAGTATCCATGTGTGGCTCAGTCTGGTAACAGTTCTCTCACTAGGACTTTACTGTTAATAACACAATCACAATTTAGTTGACCTAACAGCAGTTGCAGTCAGGTTTGTGGACATAATCAACCCTAAATTCCTGACTTGGAAATTATATTCCTCCAACACTGACCTCAGTGAGCCAATGACCCATCTGTGTGGCAAATTCTGTCAAGGGCTGAGTGCTAGGATGCTACTCAAAATCTGCAGTGTGTAACATCCTTGTAAACAAAAAATAATTGACCTTCTGGACTCATCCTGTGTGTAAAGAAATAATGGTTGGAATCATTGTCCTGGTGCTTAGGCTTTGGTGAGGCAGACCCCCTCTCACTGGTCTGGGTCAGCTCTTGTGGTGTAAGAGAAACATCCAGGGCTTTGTTGGGTTTTACACAGCAGGGATTTTTACTGCCCCAAACAGCAGTGGGTTTGGGATTGGGTGTCCAATCCTCCTTTTATACCCATAGACTCCTCTCTGTAGTGAAGGCTATTTTTTTACCTCTTTCTTTCACCTCCTCAACACTGACATAATATAAATTGAAGGCACACTTTTTTACATCTCAAAGAGAAACCACTTATATTCTTTTTGCTATTAGTTACATGAAGAAACTGATGCTGATTTCCTTTCTCCAGTGTCAGATTGTGCTGCAGCATTTGAATCAGTGACTGATTAGATACTGGCCTGTAAAGAAGTTTGCAAGCACAGGAAAAGGAAGTGTGCATAATGAATTTTCTTTTTTAAAAAATACTAGAGATTATGCTATTACAAATAGAAGTGCAGAATAAAGCCAAAGCAGCCTTCTTGACTCATGCTTTTAACACAGCCAAAAGTCATAGCACATTAAAATATTTGAGTTGTGAATCCATGGAATAGTTTGGGCTACTTAGTGAAAACAAATCCAGATTTACTAAAGGAATATCTTAAGGGATTTCTGGTTGGAAAGGAAAGTGATTGCATAGCTGTTTCAACATCTGCCATAGGACAGGACAACAGGACCAGCTAGTGGTTTCTGAAATGAGGATCTTGAGAGGTTTCTCTGTTTCAAATCTTGCTTATCTTGTAAGGTCTTCTCCATATGACTCATCTTGTACTTTCCTTTTCTTTGAACTTTCTAAGTTATATGAAAGGACAGGAAAAGGTTGTTTGCTTAGGCTGCCAAAAAGTGCTTCACTTGTCAGGGAAGTCTTTGTTTCAAGACAGCTTAAATTGCTATTAGGATTATATTACAGGATGTTTTTTCTTGTGGACATATACTGCGTGTTTAAAAAAAAAAAAGAGAGAGGAAGGATCAAACTCATTCCCTTTAACAGTAATTTTTATGTAAATTGCCTATTTTTTTCTCTGGTCCCTTTCTTTTCTGCCCCAGGAGATCTCATTGCTTCACAGCTGAAAGCACAAGCATATATCACTGCATCCCCCTTGGCAGCTCAGCTCTTGTGGTTTAATTTCATGTACAATGGCAGAGTGCAAAGTGCATTAGAGATGCAGAGAGTTTAGACAGCCTAGGTAGATCTCAATATTGGTTCATCCAGTGGGCAGGTCCGTGAGAGTGATATATTTGAGAAATTACTATTATTTGAGACCTGGGCTTGATTCTTCATCAGGAAAACTGTCAGAAGGTGCATCTGTAGCCTGGATTAGGGCTGTGTATTCAGACACATATTTGTCCAGCCAGTTTCCATCAGCCATCAGAGCAAAGACCCTGTATATTACATTTCTTGTATCCAGGACAGATTTGCTGATTAGTTTTTCTTAATGATAGCAAACCTCACCTTTGGTTATGGGGTTCTAAGATGGTATTTCCTTGACAGTGGCCTTCTTTTTCCTTATTTTTGTCTTTCCTTATTTTTATTTTGTCTTGCTTGCTTACTTGCTTGCTTTATTTCTACCACCAAAGCTGTAGAGATTACTAAGTCAGTTTTTAGTTTCCAGGGGGTATTAGTCAGATCAAACTTTTCACCATGGGATTGCTCAATCACCTTTTTTGTTTCAAGCCTGTGGAAAGCTGCATCCTGATTCAAATCAAAACACTTTGGTGTTTTGGTGTCATTTGCTGTCAAGGTCTATGGCACAACATCCTGGCCTAAAGAAATGCACTCACTCTCTCACACATGACTTTAACTTGGCTCTCCAGTCTCCACTTTGCTGTCTTCTCCACTCAGATGCCGAGGAATAATGTTGCACTGCCAAAGTACATTCCCCAGGTCAGCAATAACCACAGTGCTGTGAAGGATAGGAATTATTTGCTGGGTTATTTCTTCTCCTCTTGCAAGGAACTTTCTTGCTTTTGGGGGAGAAATCCCTGCTTGGCCATCATTTGAGAGCTGGTAATTTCAGCCCCCAGTGGGTCAAAATTGAAGATAAATGAGACAGAGAATGTCCACATCACACAGAGATGTCCATTTCTGGCATAAAAACCATCTGTGAAGGTGCAGGTAAAACTGAATTTAGGAGATGTGCGTGCACCTCTGCTCTCCAGGTGCTTCTCTGAGTTGCTGGCTGCTGTAGCACATGATGGGGAGGTGCAACAAGACTGCTAAAGTGACTTAGCAGTTTAAAACCTCTAAAAACCTTTGCTTATCAGAGAGGAGCCCTATTTCAGCTTGCTGTGACTGGATGTAGAACACCCAGGGCTGATGATGCCTTTGTGCCACCACCACGTGCTGGGAGGAACTGAGGACTGTGAGTCACATCCCCACCACTCCTGGTGGCAGTTCTTCCATGTGTTCCCGTGCTTCTCTGCTGTGCTGTTTTCCAGCTGAACAGAGCTAATTGTGTGGCTGTGCTGATAGCAGCGTGTGTTGGGGTCACACAGTGGTCTGCAGAAGCCCATCCTTCAGTCAGACCTCCCTGTCCCTAGCAGAGCTCTTGCAAAGAGCCAAGCCCAGTCACAAATACATAGGAAAAGAGCCTGGGATGCTGATAGGGCCTAACCATGGGTTTTCAGTCCAGATTTATTTTGCAGGAGGTTTCTGTAGAACGTGAGTGAAGGCTGAAGGTATTGTCAACAAATGCTGCCAGTGAAGCTGTCCAGTATAATGAGGCTGGGAGAGGATGCTGTTGTCAGTGTGCAGCAGCCTTCCTTCAGTGATTCTTTTATTAAGCATCCTGTCTTTGCTATGCAAATATGGTTAAAGAACTCAAGCTTGCTGAATGTGATACACATCAGAGCTCTGTAATCAGGAGAGGATACTTTCTGTATTATTCATCACAAACATCCAGGAAGCCATTACAGTACCTTTTCTGCATATGGATGATAAATAATTTACAAATAATTCATCAAAACCATAACAGGTACATTGACATGATATTGATTCAGAGAAGACATCATATTATCTGGCTGGAAGTAGCATTGTTACTGATTTGGGGTTTTTTTCCTTTCTCTCTCTCATCTTAATTTCCAAATCTCCTACTCATGTTTGAGGATTTTGCCTGTCATCCATGTCAAATGCCTCATAATCTACAGGTGATAACACAACACAAAGCCAGGGTAAAGAAAGAAGAAATGCTTTTAATATAAATGGCTTCATTCCATTTCAGTGCAGAAGAAATACTAGATACTAGTCTTAAAACTGCAGATATTTGTGTGTAGCCTCGCTACAACCAATCACACCTGCCATAGTTTAGATGATAGTTTTGACAAATGTCATGATGAAATGAGTTTGAGCCTTCTGTTTAATTTTTTTAAATTTTTGTTTGGTTGGTTGGTTTGGCTTTGTAATTTTAAATGAATATAAGGTTGGTTTTTAAAAGGATCTTACACTAACAAACTATTATTGTAGGAATATAGTGACATTGCCTCTGAATCCTTCTCTAGGTTCCAGCAATTTGCAGTTCAGGAACTTCTGGAAGCAGCATCTCTGTAACTGAGACAGCATCAAAAGTGTCACAGCTTGACTTCTCTAATTGTGGGACATGGTTTAATGGGACTTGGCAGTGTTAGGATTTTGGTTGGACTCAATGATCTGAAGGGTCTTTTCCCACCTAAATGATTCTAATTTCTATGGAAATGGATTTATGTTCATCCTGTAGCTCGACCCTGAGTCCTACCAGGGCCTTTGTCAGACTCCAGTGTTTGAATCAGAGGGTCAGGGTTTGAATCAGAGGGTCAGGGTTTGAATCAGAGGGTCAGGGTTTGAATCAGAGGGTCAGGGTTTGAATCAGAGGGTCAAGGTTTGAATCTGAGGGTCAAGGTTTGAATCAGAGGGTCAAGCTTTGAATCAGAGGGTCAAGACCACTCAGTCAAGCAAGATTCTGCCTGTGGCCTGCAGAGAGAGATGGAAGTCCTTANTTTGAATCAGAGGGTCAGGGTTTGAATCTGAGGGTCAAGACCACTCAGTCCAGCAAGATTCTGCCTGTGGCTTGCAGAGAGAGATGGAAGTCCTTTTAACCTCCAGCTGGGCTCCTTGGTTGGGTGCCAAATCAGACTGGGTGGATGTGGACCAAAGAGAAGATCTGGAGCCAGAGGCTTGCATTTCTAGTGCTGCTAAAGCCTTTCTCCTTGCAGGGCTGTTTGTCATGGTGTCCAGGGAGCTCCAGGTTAGGATGGGTCCCCAAAGAGACCTATTTGATGACTTAAGAGATTTCTTAATGCAATAAATGTCCCTTTTGGTTTAAAAGCAGTTATTACTCCAAATGATAAACTTAATGAGTATCATTAATAGTTTAATGACCATCTCATTTCTTTTTCAGCTGAAATGAATAGTCAAGTTGAAAGTATAAACGATCCAATGGAAACAGAGCGGAAAGCTTAAGTAACAGGTAAGACCTTCACAGCTATTTTTTTCTCTCCTATTTTCCATGCAGTTTCTGTATAAAAATTTGCTTTGAAAGCACCTGAATTGAAGTTAAATTTTACCAAACATTAAAAAAAAAAAATTAGGAAGATAGAATACAAAGGAGAAGTAATTGTCTAACATGGCCTGCATTGCATCATAAAAAGAAAGATTTGATTTGTCAAGGAAATATTATAGCAGCAATCTGCAGCTGTAATGGGTTTAGGTAGTGCATGGTCTGAGATCATCACAAGGCAAAACATCACTGAGATAAGGAACAGAAGAATAAATGAGCAAACAATTTTTGTCATTGCTTTGGAAAATGACAGGCAATTTAAATGAAGCCCAGTTCTGTATGAGCTGTGTTCTGGATACAAAAGGTTCCCATCACAAGGGCTTTGTTGCCCTTGGCTCTCCAGTACCTAATGTCTCATCAGCAATGCCACTGAAAAGCAAGGCAAAGTCAGAGAGCTGCCTTCTGGAGCTCTGCTGCCTTTTGGAGCTTTTTGTTTTGGCTTTCCACACTAAATGACAGTGGCTGGAGCAGTGGTGGCTGTTGAGGCAGTGTTTTCATAGGCATAAATAGCATTTCTTCTAGACTAAAATGAATAATGTAGTGGGAAGACAGAAGTCCAAGGCTGAACCCTAACAAAAAGAAGCAGTAGCCATTTCTCCCTCAGAAGTGCTTTCCTGTGCACTCTGCTTCCTTTGCTGTAGGGATTTTGACAATATCATCAACAACAACATGCTGTGTTTACCCTTGTGATGGGCTTCCATGTAGCACAAGAGCAAGGTGTACAGTGGCAGCAGCTGTTACACAGAGATTTAAAACACAAGGTCTTATTATTGAACGTGACTCTTGGTCCTTATCAGTGTACAGGTGATGTGCTACTGTATTGCTGGAGGGAGAAGTAGCCCTGATGGTGTCCCATTTAAAAAGTAATGAAGTAAAATAGGATGCACCCTCAAAAATAATAATTAAAATACAGCATCCATAACTCTTCTTCCCCCTCCCTTAGCTTCTTGCTCAAACAAAAAAGAGGAAATAATGAAATCCTTTACTTAAAAACACATCAATATGTTAATACCCTTCCTCTGTTTTAAAAAGGTGTTTGAATATCACAGTTTTCATGTGGCCCTTAAGAATTACGTTTCTCCTGCTGCATTTTCCCATAGATGTCATTATCTGTAAATGCTTAGGGCTGGAGTAATTTTTGCTAATGAATTAGCAATCAATCAATAAATCTCTTCAGTTCCACTGGAAATACAAAGGGGCCAGATCCTGGGCACACCATGGGCTCAGCAGTTCAGTGACATGCCCAGGATTAGACACAGGCATCGAATTCATTGCAGCTCTCTGTCAAAGTTGTCCAAACTCCATTGCTACTGTTTTAATTCATAGGAGTGATCCCCAGGGAGGATAGATCAGCCTGTTAAACCTCAGAGAATCTCACAAGGGTGGATTTGCTTCTTGGTTTTGGTACATTAATGTGTAGTTTGTCACCAAAGCACCTGGCAGAGCTGAGGGTGTCTGGTATCAAGCTGTTGCTTGATGGTGCTCTGGAAAACCTTATCCCTGATAAGCACAGGTAATTTGCTCACTCAGTATTAGCTGTTATATGTAAGCTGTGTCACACACACACACAGGACAAAAAAAGAAACTGCAGGCACCTGTTGCTGGAAATGAGACCTGGGTTCTGTGCAGACATTTGAAAATGTTGCTTTTTTCTTTCCACTGTTCTCTGTGCTGCTGTGGCCAAGGAAGGATGCAGGAGAGGGGAGACCCAAGGACACCCTACGGGCAGGCACTGACATCCTACAGCATCATCCTCGGCAGAAAAGAGCACACAGAGATGATCAGCGGGTTGGGAGGGGGGGAGCTTTTGGGGGAACGAGTCTTTGCTTTTAATTTCTCTTTGTCCTTCATTCCATTTTGTTCTGTAAGCCTGTTGGAAACAATCATAACTTCCCAGGTCTAACAATGTCTAGCAATTAACCCTGCATTTACAAGAGCTTCTTCTGAAATGTGAGTCCCTCTCTTACACTGGGTCTTTTTTCCTCCTGCATCATACCATCAGTAGCCTGTTTCCAGGCCCAGCCCTTTTCTAGCATCTTTATCTTCTTTCCTATGATCAGCCTATGCTATGCCATGAATAACACGTGTGGCCTCAAACAGCCAGCACCCCAAATCCATCCTGCTTTTCCCAGTTAGTTCTGCACATCTCAAAAGCAGTGCTGTAAGTATGACCTTTGGGTACAGGTAGGCAACAGACATTTCCTCGATGCAGGAAAGACTCTGCATTTGAGGCATTTTTAAATACAGCTCCCAGCTTTAACAGCTTCACACAGCAGCTTTTGTGAGCCCTCATTACATTTTCTGCTGCATATGCATGATTTTTTTTTTAAAGCAATTAACAGTTATTTGGATAAGAATGTCTCTCCATATGTCAATTGTTCTGCCAGCAAATGCTGCACTGAAATTTGTAGAAAAGGAACAAAAGGTTTTCATGTACGTTTCCCAACTGTACTGTAACCAAAACTGATGGAAAATACACTGGATGGAAAAGCATGTGACCTGTGTCCCTAGTGGGATGTGCTACAAACTATATTTTAAAGTGCTGCTAAGAATAATTTGGTCATTTTAAGCAAAGAAATCGATTCTAATTTGATAATTTTAAGAAAAATAATTAGTTCTGTTCTTTTTTTTTTTTCACCCAAAATATTCCTTAATCACAAAATAGGTATTTAAAATCTGACCAAGAAAAAAAAAGTGGAAAAAAAAAAAAAAA
>WEIU01016112.1:56899-106299 GCA_013389925.1 Aegithalos caudatus | reverse complement strand
AAAAAAAAAAAAAAAAGGTAAGACATATCTCTGTCCTCCTGTGGTCTGGGTTCATCCCAGCTAGAACAGTTTCAATGACAAATCCTGTGCTGGAGCAAGTCAAGGGTGACCCAAGCGTACCCAACACGGGCTAGGACAGTCAGTGGTGGTTGTTAATTCCAAAGGGTGTCAAGGAGAAACAAGGATTAGAAAGGAAAACAGGGAAAGCACCAGATTACAGACAGAGAGTACAGCCCCTAGAAAGGCAGCCCCCCACCTCCCCTTCTCTGTGGGGCTCCAGCAGGTTTGCTGGAGGTGGGATCAGAAGGGATTTCTGTGTGCTGCCTCCGGTGGGAAATGCACCCAGGTGTGACTGTGCCAGAGAGGCTCTCAAGGAGCTTCTTCCTCACCTGGAGCAGATGGACAACTCCAAATTGGATCAACTGCAGGAGTAAATGAGCTGATGTCAGTCTGTTAACTGGCTTGAGAATTTTGCTAAGATTACCTGTATGTGGTCACTACAGTTCCTCTGGTTCTTGTTCTCTCTAAATACTCTTGAAGCGACTCCTTGTTCCCTTTGAGGCACCTCTGATGCTTTCCTTTCCCAACCTTGGGGTCATGCTTGACAGAACATGTGGGATGTGGACTTTCTGCATGGTCCCTTATGTTTCTGTGTATTTTCCATTCTGTTATTGAAGCAGGCTGTCATATCACGTAGGTCAGGAGTGGATAAATACCTCAGGAGGATGGTGTAACTGTGGTAGAACCCCGATGTAGTTCTGTACCTGTTTTGATCCTGCTTCCCTCTGGGCAACGTTAACACCAACCATGAATCAATGTCCCTCTTTTTGCACCAGCTTTGGTTTTAGCAGGGAGCCAAAGGGACAGCCCCACAGGAGGCTGGAGGTGTGGTCATTCAGAAGGAGATAAAGATTCCTGAAATGTCTTGTGAAGACTGACTGGCAGTTAAAGAAAAAACATTAGTTGCAAAGATGCATCCTATTAGACACTCTCTAGCCCCTGACAGTAATTTCATTTTGCTTTTTATTTAACCTTGGTAGACAATAGTGAGTCTTCAAAACAACCAATGATGTGTTGGCAAAACATGAAGTCCAGAAAGTATAAAGCAAGGAAAGCTATGAGTAGATTAAGTCCTTACTGTACTGTTTGCAGCCTTGTTTAATCTGTCTTCCTTTGGGTGGGTTTTGATTTGAGTTGTTGGCATTTTTCACCACCCATAAAGTGAGTGTTCTTTGGCAGCATGAAGCTGTGTTAATAATAGTCAGTGCAGTCAGTCTCTGATGTTCTTCTGGAGATGGAGAAAGGTAAGGAGCTGGTTTTGTAGAAGAACAAGTGATAGGTGGAGAATCACCACGCTGGTATTGATGTCAAGGATTTTGATTTAAACTCAAAATGTGTTCACAGTAGGTGGTGCAAAGGGAGTAGCTGTCTTTGGGTGCTGATGTTTGCATTCAATGTAAGAGGCTGTGCTTGACTGTTGTTTCTCCTGTGTCTGAAAGTGCTCACCCCTACCATTAGGCACGGTATTCCTCAGGCTGGTGACTGCTCCCATGATGACATCCAAAGGTGGCACTTAGTCTGTAATAATGGGTCACTGCAGCTAATTGTCACTCTTTCTATAAAGCACTGAGAAAGCCTCTCTTTGAAAATTAACACTGTTCTGCTTTAGGACTTGAATGAAATTATATTAAAAAAAAAAAGAGTTTTCTCTATATGCAGTGCATGCCAGCTTTGCTTTTAAAATTACAAAATTTAACAGAGTATGTGGATCTATTTTCTTGGGGAATAGGGATTTTTATCATATTATTCATCCAGGATTTGCCTTACCCTGACATTTGTGATATAAGTTTTAAAAAAGTGTAAAAATCGAAAAAGGTAATTTTCTTGACCAAAAAATACGTTTTTACTTCAATGCAAAGAAATGTAGAACGTTGCTTGCAAAATGTCTTCTAATAGATGGTCTAGTAGTTACATGGGTTAACATTTGCCTTTTTTTGTTACTTTGTCATTTACATGCTGAACCTGTCTCGTTACTTTCCTTGTAACTTAAAGAACCAATGCCTTCATAACTACCTTGTTAAGCAAATAGTTAATAAAGCTTGTCCTGAAGACAAGGCAATGCCTCTCGTGTGTTCATGCCCTCCTCATCTTGCAGAGGTCACTGTGGTTGTCCATGAAGGACATTTCGGTTTGGATGTGCCATCAGCAGGACATGCAGCCAGATCCTCATTAAAAGTCATCATTTGGCAGATTCTTGTAAGAACCAGACACCTCCTGGCAGGGAGGATTTTTAGAAGATTTTGCAGCTCAGAGGGGAAAAGGTGTCTTGACTGGTCCCATTGCTGCACAAGAGATGTTACAAAACCTGTCCTGTTGCACTCGATCTCAGCATCTGTTATCAGTCAAAGAATACTCCATATATATGCAATCCACAGGTATAACAGAGAATTATGTTATCTGTCCTTTCTACCATCACTTATGTCAAAAATGGATAGGTAGAGGATACTTCAAAGATTGCAAAAGTGACATTTTTTTCTTCCATAACACTGACATAGGTGAAACTGTGTGTACCAACCCAGCCTTACTCTTCTCAGCCAAGGCTTTAATCATCAGTAACTGAAGTGAGGGGGCTGGCTGTGTGGGTTCAACACTCTCCAAAAAACTACTTCCTTCTCTGAAATTTCACCTTTCCTTGTGTGCAACCCTTGGACAGCCAAATGGAAGAGGACAAAGTTCAGGAGTTGCATGGCAGTAGGGAAGGTCTGAAAGAGAAGGTGTGAAAGTGGTGGATTTGTGCCTGGGAAAGTCTTCTGTGGAGATGATTACATTGGATATCAATCTATGTCTACAGGAACAGAGCCCCTACTACCAATTTCCCTGATCAGCTTCTCAGAGAGATTTCCAAGAGAAACTGGGTTACCTTTCAGGATTTCCATGTGCAAATCCTCAGAGGGTTATGTGCATGCTTTAAATTGGCTTTGATTCCTCTCCCCAGGCCTCTCACACAGCAGCTTCCAAAGGTGGGGGTCATTATGACCTTGATTTATTTATAAGTATTTGTAAGGTAAAAACTGTGCTTTGGGATTTTAATTAGTCTTGTGGTTGGGGTGGTGTTTTTTTGCCTTTTTTTTTTTTTTTTTTTTAACTGAAGTAAAAGTGTCCAGAGATATTTAAATACCCTAATTTCTCATTCCACTAGAATTATCAGCAGCTCCTTAAAGTAAATGTCAAATCACTATTAATTATTTCAGAATTCACTGATAAAATATTTATCATAATGAATTCCTTCAGAAAAAAAAAAAAAAAAAAAAAAAGGAAANAAAAAAAAAAAGGAAACCAAAAAGATTCCTGATGAAAATACAGACGGTGGAGGAGGTACTCAGGGAGGCTGCTCCATCTGGTGGCAGCTCAGGGCTCATGGTTTGAGGGGGTTCCTCTATTTGCATTACACAGGTGAAATTTTCCTCCCATTTAACCCTGCTGAGCATCTTCCACTCCTTGGTAGAAGAGCCTAAGTCCATGCACTTGGTTGATGTTGGAAAATCTGGTTGGCATTTGCCATTAGACATACCTCACCTGTTAAAAATAATCACCAAGCTCTTCCTGGTTTTCCTCAGGAAAAAATGGAACAAGCTTTTATAAAGAACTTGCAGTCTGGGTAGCAGTGCTGCCACCAGCTGTGGCAGAGGCCAGGGAGCCTCTTTGGCCTTTGCCCTGTACTTCCAAGCCAAACTTACCTCACACCAGTTTTTCCACATGCTTGGCAGAAGTGTCCTTCTAAATGGGAAAGGTAAGCCTAAATTATAAGGTTTTAATATATTCTTAAATTATATTGCAACAGCAAATCAGGAAATTGTTTTGAAATAAAATCAGAGACTGAGAAGGAGAGATCAAATCACAAGACAGTTTAAACAAGCAGCAGAGACCCATAAATCCAGAAGCACACAAATGGGCATCATGAAATTACAAATCCCTTCTCTGCCTGGTGTGCACTTCACAGCACCCCCACACCAGAGCAGTGCTTATTTTTTTCTGCAGAAAAGGGAAAGGAGAGGCCAGGTGCTGAGGAGACACTGATTACCTCTTTCCCCTAGTCAAAGCCATTTTTATGCAGTATATATTCTGTATTTAATATAAACTAAATATTTAGTAATCTAAATATTTAGCTTATATTCAATATTATTATATTCAATATTACTATATTGAATAAAAGCTAAATATTTAGATTACTAAATATTTAGTTTATATTAAATACAGAATATATACTAACGACTAATTATTTAATATAAACTAAATATAGCAGATGATGGGTAGTTAATATATTTCAGACCATATAGTATATATTATTATATACTGTTTGTGTACTACACATAGAGTAATAATAATTAGATAAAATGTGTGCTCTATAGAAAATGCATTAGATCAAACTTGGCTTTAAATAATCCCTAAGCACAGGTAAATGCTGTAACATAAAGTCAATATTTGCATACAAAGTATTTTGTATTACATAAACTAAACCATCCAGGTATCCTCTAACATCTTAGGAAAGCTGACAGCCTCTGTACACTTCTGGTTTCTATGTCTTAAGTATTTCATATATTCCAGAGAGAATACTTGACCTTGAAAGGTAAGGGTGTGCAAGGAGTGGTACAAACAAGCTTCATGTCCCTGCATTTTCATGCTAACACTTGGGAGAAAGGCAAGAATTGGTGGTTTATTTATTGCCTAGCTTTTTACACCCTTTTAATTTATTTCTTTAATCTCATCATTTTCAGTTAAGCTTTTCATTTTTTCCAGGAACACAGAGGGACCTAATGGGATTAAGAAGGGATGTGTCACATAGCAAATATACCTTGGACTAATTTGCTACCTGCAGTCTTCTACAGCACCACAAAATCACCAGCAAGAACTCCACACCTTTGCAAGACATTCCCCAGCCTCATTATGCTGGACACATTACTACAGTTTTTCCAGTTTTCCCAAAGCCTAAATTTATTTATCCAAAAAAACTCCTTTTGTTCTTGGCTCTGGGTTGCACAAAAGCGAGATGGGTGGCACTGTAAAAGGGCGTGAAGAGTCAAAGAGACTGTGAAAAACCTGTCTGTTCTAAAAAGAAGTTAAAAAATCCCACTCCAACCATGAAGAGGAGAATTTGGCATCATGTGATGAAGCCATACATGGAGTTAGTTTTTACCCTGTTCAGTTCTTCTCCTCCAGGACAGGTTGGGGAAAACTTGGGTGACTGCTCTCATTAGCATCAAACTTCATTACTGAGAAGCAGGTGATAGGAAGGGTAGAATAATTGTTTTAATTTGCCTAATAATTTATCAAACAGCTTCTTTTCAACATGGATCAGTCTCTCATTTCCTACCTCTCTTTGCAGTGGTGGCCATGCAGGGGCTCATTCCTGACCTGGGAACCTCCATGTCTTCAGTCCAACACTCACCCCTTGCCCAGGCTCACCCTCACTTCTCCCCAAGAAACTCCTCCCCAAAAAATTACTGGGGAAGAAACTACTCCCCAAGATAACCCTGGGCAAGAAACTTCTGGGCAAGAAAGATTTTATTTTATTTTATTTTTTTAAAAATTTATTTTATTCCATTCTATTTTCTTTTCTTTACATAAATCACCTTAGCCAATTCTCTAGCTCCATGAAGTGATGAGGAATCCTCCTACCACAATGCATTTTTTTTTTGGCACAGAGAGCATGAGAAAGAGGAGTCAGAGTAACTCCACTGGAGCATCTGTATCATCACATGTCCATACATTCAGGAAACAGCCCCCAGAGAGTCAAATCAATAGCAAATTGACATTATACAGGAAAAACCATGGTGCATTTGGAGTCTGTTTCTCCCCCTGTCTGTTTCTCCTCCCTCCCATTAGATCCATAGAGAGAAAAAAATATGTTCTGCAGCTGGTTTCTAAGAAGTTATCAAGATTGGACCTTTCCCTGTTGATATGTGGTCCAGGAAGAAGAAAAACTGCCCACTCCATACCAGCAGAGAAACGTGCCATGAGGAAGACAATAAGTGAAGGCTAATGGTACAAACAAATTTTAACAATAAATATGGCCATGCAGAGAACACTCATTTGTCTATAATTAATGAGGATCTAGGGAGACCTTTAGCTATTTGCAATGAAAACAGGAAACATACCTCAGAAATTATGCCAGCAATGCCATGGGCATGACAGCATTTCACACCACCCAGGAGCTGTGTGCTCCACAGAATGCCACGCTGCATCCTTCCTGCCTTGTGCTGGATGTGCTTTTTCTGTGCTGGATGATTTATCTCCTTGCCTCGGGGTAATAAAACACATTTGTGTGCTTTGGTGTTTCTGGAAGGGAAAGGAAACATTTTCAAACTGGAGAAAGCCAGGGAATGTGCAGGCATAGTGCACTCCAGTGTACTGTGCCAGTGTTTATGTGTGAAATTAATTTACACAATAAAAGTTTTAAATGATGCTCAACTATGTTAGTGCTCATGTGTGCTCATCTATGCTTTGTCTTTGCACAGCTGGGGGCTCTGTGACTAAACACACACTGCTAAGTTGTACAGGAATTAAACTGACCTCAGCAGGACCCAGTGCCACCTTGGACATGGCCTGGGCTTGAACCTGGGCACTGGGCCCAGACCCAGCCCTTCCTCTTTTCACATTGGGCAAACCCTCAAAATAGAGAATTCCAGTGCCTGGAAAGGTCTCTATAGGTGGGGCTGGGGGTGTATGGGGAACTCAGTCCATGGCTTGCAGAGTGAATGGCATTCCCAAGGTCCCCTGGTCCACAATGCTTAACAGAGCTGGGGGTATCTATCCTGGTGCCCAGCTCTATGTTGGGATGCAGCTCCTAGACTCATATTCTCCCAAAATAACCCTCAAATCACAAGGATGAGGAAACAGAACATTCACAAAAGCTATCAAATAGATGAAGAAGAAATCAATAACTATATGGGTACCTTACCTTTTATTTTTCTCGCTAAAGAAAGTGGGTCAATTTTTTTTTTCCCTTGAAAAACACCCCTTCTTCTTTTACAGCTGTTTGCCATGACAAATCAGAGGTCTGTTTTGTGGTTACCCTGAGGTGTCTGAGCATATGCAATTTAATTCAAGAGATGATCAGTTTCAGGCACCCAAAATCCAGAGGAGAATCTTGGCTCTGTTGATGCTGAAGGCAGAGGAATCCCAATATCAGACATCTGGGGCTAGGCATGCTGTAGGAGATCCCTGGATTTTTGGAATCATGGGCTCTACAACCACTCTCCATTTCCCAGGACCCTCTCATATTTGACAGCTGCCAATTTGTCTGGGTCTTTCTTGACACTACCTTCCTCTGTGACACACTGCCTGGGTTCCAGTTTATTGGATGATTTAAGCTCAACTCCACCCCATCTCTTCCCACATTAAGATCTCTCTGTCTTTTCTCTGTCCTTTCCTTCAGTATTCCTTATCAAGGCAATGGTATTACAGTCAGGAGCTCATCAAGAAGCAACCAAACTAAAAGGCAGAGTACTTATTAAATGAGCAGTCATTTAGCACAGTGGTTTTCTTCTAGAAAGCAGCAAGGATTTTGAGCCCATTATTTAAGAAAACCTGTCTGCAGCTTGTAAGAGTCAACATTTGAGAAGAGATGATGGTGATTATTTTTTTAAATCTATAATCTCCCACCAGTCATCTACTTCTAAGGAACAAAATTTTCATTTTTATTGTTGCCCATCCATTTTCTTCAATGATAAAATACTTCTTTTATTTTTTTTTTATTTTTTTTATTTTTTTTCTTTTTTTCTTTTTTTTTTTTTTTCCTAGTGAAAGCATTCATGAGCAAAAATTCCCTCACTGAGGTAACAAAACCATTTCATTTTCTGAACCATTCCAAATGTCCCTGCCCAGATTCTGAGGTGGCTTCAAGCTCTAGGTCATGCCAAAGCATTTAATCTTGTAGGTAAAACCACCCAATTTAGGAATAAGAAAAAAAAACCAAACAAACAACTGAATAATAGTACTTCTAAAAAATCTGGCTGAAGCCAGAAAGAATTTGCAATAATCTATGCCTGGTGGAGTTCACCACCACACAGCTCAACCTGACCATGGTGATGTCTTTCTTTTCCTTTTCGTTCTCCCTACTACACAGTTGCTAGTGTGCTGTCTTGGGATGATTTTGTGATGATATTCTCTTCCCTGATCACAGCTTTATGGCTGTGAAGCTTTAAGGTGGCTCTGGTGGAGGGACAGAGCCTGGGAGCTCCAGCGCTGGCTTTGCTCAAAGACTCTCCGGAGCGTGCTGGGTGCAGCGCCCATCGGATGATAAATTGTTGCTTCCCTAGATTAGTTTTTTGCTTATTTTTTCCCATTTCCCTGGCTTGGAGGCTGCACCAGCAATCCTTTTGGTGGCTTCTGTTTTCTTTTATCTCCAACTATTTGGCTTGGTTTTGGTCTGAAGCCGGGCAGTCACTGAGGCCGGTGACCAAGACCCGCTCCAGCCAGCCCGAGACCTCAGGAAAACCAACAAGGGAAATGACACAGAAATCCACCAGCTTCAGCTGCTGTGAGGAGGAGACCAACTCCAGAGGTTCAACAAATGTCCATCTCTTTTGTCTGAGCTGCTGCATGAACTCCTTTTTCCCTTCCTGAGAGAAAGGGAAGACCAACGTTTTGCCTTCCCTGCGAGCAGCCAGCCCATGGTTTTCTTTCCCCATCATTTTTAGGTTTTTGTTCTGCTGGGGGGGCAGTGTTTAAGGTTCTGGAAGTTCAATATCTAGCATTTATTCAATCTTATTTTCTGTGCTATGCAGGCCCCTTGTTTTGTTAATAAACAGTTGGGCTTTTTTTAACTTTCACCCGCTGGTATTAATTTCTTTCATTTGCAGAAAAGGGGGATAACTGAAGTCCTTCTCTAAACACTCATTCCAGAGCATTTTTCTCCTAAGTTTGTCTCTAAACTGAGACACATCCCATGTGCTCTGGCTACCTTGCATTTGCTTCACCATCTTTGACCTTCCAATATCTCCTGGTTATGTCAAAATAGATTTTACCCAGCGAACAATCACAGAAAGGAATTGGCTTGAACAGCCCACTCCAACATTTCTGAGCCAGGACTGAGGTAGCCTTACTGGCCTCCATGGGGTGATAACACATTAAAAAGCCCCCTTTGCCATCTCATTTATTACCCAAAATGGCATTGCATGGAAATATTAGAAGATGCAGTATCCACAGAGATAGGCTAATTTTAATGATTAACTGAGGAACTATTAAATTTTACTTCACTGCACCACTGTCATTATGGAATTAGTATTAACGGCCATGTACTCACTGCGAGATATGTAATGAGACTTGCTGGAAATGACAATGCCAAGGATCTGGATCTCTGTAATTATAAACTCAGTACATATAATTTAGAAAGAAAAAAAAATTAAAATCTCTCATGAGCCTCAGTTAGTTGCCAAATTGTGCTTGGGTCCCTGGAATGTGAAGCCAAATAATTTTTATTTTTCCTCCCTCTCCTTTTCTCTCTGAGTCTCTTGCTCTCTCTGGTTGCTTTTAATTAAGCCTGGATAAAATTAGCAGACAGAAAATCAACACAAAAAAAAAGTCTCATTACAGGATGATGGCAGGACATCTTAAAAACTCCAGCAGTTTTTCATTGCAATGGCCATAAAGATTGCAGTAATGTCAAGCCTCCTGGATAACCTGTCATGGCTGCTTGGGAAAACAGGACCAGAAGAGAATAAATCCAAGGTTTGTGGCATTTTTCTTTCCCCCATCCAAGTTGTACATTGGTCTGTTAAAATTTGCTACTCCTTGCTTTGGTGGCAATTCCCTCCACATGAAGCACATCCCTTTGGTCTGCACCAGCACCATAGTGTGTGTCATTCTTCTTCAGCTTTTCACTTCATCCCTACCTCCTTTCTGGCCCTTTTCAACACTTTTCTGACATCATTTTTCAAAGCATCTCAGTCTTCCAGTGAATAGCCTGGTGCTCTTTGAAGATCTAAGCTCCCCCCTCATCACTTGTTTTGGCTGTTTTTACTTTTCTGTCATGAGCATCTGATCCACCCACTGGAGCTTCCTATTCTCTGACAACCATTTATGCCTCATCATCTCCTCCACAATTGCATTTTTCACTTTGTCTTCTCTTCTTGATCTTCCCAATCCTTCTAAAACATCTGTTTTCACATATATTTCAACTTTCTCTTCTTTTCTTGTGCTAATGTCTCATGTACTTACAGCATCTTCAAGGCAATGCTCACCTTTAAGTAATAAATCTTCTTCTCATTCTGATGACCTCCCAGCCCCTCCAGGCTCTCATATATTCAGATGAACAACTGATTCTCTGGACAGATTAAGTTTTGGACAATACTTCAGGCCTATGGTGGAGTTTTGGGCTTGTTCCCTGCACAGAGTCAGGAGCTGGACTTGATCTCCCTTATGGGTCCCTTCCAACTCAGGATATTCTATGAATCTTTCTCTCCTGTCCTCTGTGAGATATTTGGGTCACCCTTCAAGTTAACAGACAGCTGAGTCAGGGGCCTCTCCTTTTCTTTAAAGAAAAAGAAAGGAAAAAAATAGCATTTTTGACACCATTGAGTGTGTAGAAGTCAAAAGTTATCATGAAGAGACCCACACTGAGTTACGTGGCATTGCTTAGTGCCAAAACCAAGTTATCACCCTGTGCTTCCTATAATCTTTTATTCCCTGTGGCAGAAAAAAACAAGTGTGGAATGACATCGTGGCCACTTTACATGTTCCATTGCACAGCTTCTCTGGGGATACACCTGGATGATCCTCTTGCTGCCCCCACTGCAGTAGTAAATGCTATTTTCCAGCACAGCTCAAAGTTGTTGCCCATTGTTTTCTCCACTCCTGCTTTATGTTTTATCCAAAGTCACAGGTCCAGACAGGTCCAACCAAGTATTTGGAACCCTTCCCTGATTATTTGCTGGAGACAGTTTATTGTGGAAACAAATCTTGTCAAAGTGTTAATTGACCTCCTTTCTTGTATTTATTCTTTTCAGTGGTTTACTATGGAATAAGGTTAGTTAACTTCGCCACCTCAGTGAACATTATATGGGCAAATATTCTGTACACATGCACCATTCAGCAGCATGTTTAATTTGTTAAGCACAAATGGATTCAAAAAGTGAGCCCCTTTGTCTTCATTAAGACTGATGAGAATGAATTGCAAGATGTAGCATTATTATTCTGGCATGATTCGCTTGATGTGGAAACCTCTGAACCATTAAGGAGCACAAATAGGCTGCAGCATGGCCACGTTAGGCTTTGCCATTACCACCTTGACAAATCTGAGCCTTTTTTTTTTTCTCCTGCACTGCAGGATGCCTTAAAATAATGTCAGCCCAACAGCAGCAGCAAATACAAACAGGCAGAAAGCTCTCTCACATAAGAAGGTATTAGAGGAATATGCCTCCTATTTTCAAAAAAGATTGCCACATACCCAGTAAGCAGATGCCTACACAGCTCTTTAGCCTTTGCAAAATATTGTTTCATGTTCTGCATTTTATGGCAAAATAGGTCATTTATGTTGAAAATTCTCTTTCTAGGCTTACAAGTATTTTAATTAATTTTTTCATTATAAAGAGGTAGAGCTGTGTCACTTTTTGCTCTTATGTTTTCTGTACTACATACCTTTCTCTTTTTTGGGCTCTTTCCCCCTTGTGCTGTCATTGCTCACAGAACTTTTCAAGGCTTCCTGAAAAAGGCCATTACTTGAGCCATCAGTCTAAATTAAGCCAAAAAACAAATTTAAGAGTGAGCAAAGCTTGTACACAGATTGCTCCAGCCAGCAGGTGCCTGTGGGCTGGGCAAAACACCCTTGAGTTTCATAGGTGTAACCATAAGCCTTACTTTGAATGTCAATACCCCAACGAAGTTCTAAGAAATTGTAATGGTTTGGTGACAATGATGCCCTGGGAAAAGGCATCTATGGGACTGATGTGGACAGAAGAGTAAAAAACTATCTCTGAAAGCAGGGACAGTTTTCAGCAAACCCTTTCTTTCGTGGTGGAACCTTTTGGTGCAACCCCATGTGGATGCCAAGGTCCTTAAACACAAGAGTCCGAGCAGTCGAACGAGGCACCAGGAGTCCAGCACTGCCAGAAAAGCCTTCCCTTGCCATGTATGCAACCACAGCAGTAAATTATTTTTGCCCCTGGGACAGTGCAATGGCCTGGTCATCTGAAGCATCTCAGATTTTGATTTAATACCTCATTAGGACAATCCCCTTACCACTATTAAGTTTGTGATGAAGCTGCTCCCATCTCTGGTTTTCTGGAGATGAGATAGAGTTCACAAAAAGAAGCCTCAGAAATGATAAGTCCTACATGCACATTTGGAGTAGGTTAGACCTTCTATATTATAGCACTGTTACAGCAAATCCATAGCCTTTCATGGACACAAGCAGAGTGATTGCCATTTAAGAATAAAACTTCTTGTGGCCAAAAATATGTCTTCCCCTCAACTCTCAATTAGATCACAATCACAGCGTTTCAAATCAACAGCTAATCAACACCTCTATGTACTTTCTAGGGATGCAACCTGATTGTTCATTCATTCATTCATTCATTCATTCATTCATTCATTCATTCATCCCTTAATCATCTCCTTTTTTTTAGACCTGTTGCTTTAAATCCTTGGGGCAGGAACTGGGGCTTGTGAGGAGTTTTGAAGATATTTTGAAGACTATTTCCCAGAAGTGGCACTCACCCAGCAACACTGCTCTCAGTTTCCTTTCTGCAGTCCAACAGCTGGTCCCTCCGTGGTGGATTTGGTTTCTCAGTGAATTTCTTCCCGTTTGTCACCTGACAAGACACTGGGAGGAGAAGATGATGCCTGAGGGATGGATGGCAAGGTAATTGAGTTAACAGAAGTGTAGCTGATGGCTCTGGCATTTCACGGGAATGCTTTGCGGGAGGGGAGGGGAAGTGAGGCAGTTTTTAGCTGTGTGTGCGGTCTGTCCATGCTGGGAGCCGGGACAGTCTCTGACAGTTTTCTCCTGGATTTTCTTGCCTGCTTACAAGACAGAGAGAGGTTCCCAACCACGCCCCTGTTGACAGAGACTTTGGCCATGGGCAGGATTGAGAGAGACCGGTGCCCTCTGCCTGAGATTTGGGTCAATTCCTCCCCTCAATGTGCTTCATCTTTTTCTGGCATTTCAGTCACAGAAGGAGAGAGCTGTGTTCTTCTTCAGTGGAACTCATGGGAATAAGGAAAGCTTCAGACACAAGAGGCTGGGAGAAGGGAACAGGCTGGCTCTGACCTTGGGGTGGGTGCTCATTTGCTCACTAGCTATGCTGGTATTGAATCTATAAATAGATTTATATATCCAGAGCAAGGTTTTTCCCTTGTGTGTTTGCTTTCTAAAAAAAAAAAAAAAATTGTTAGACAAAGCAGATTATCCCTTGGGCATTTGGTCACATCACAGCTTCTCAGGAAGACATCTGCATATTAAAATGTCTTCTCTCTGCTGGAAAACTTGTAGCTTCTCCCTTGGCACCTCTGGGTGCAGCCCTTGGGCACCAAGGAACAGATGAAGGTTTTATGTTGCCATTTCTGTCTGCAGAGGGATAGGGAGTGAATGATGGGACAGGGGGAGCACGGAAACCCCCCATTCCCTGAGGCAAAAGAGCAGGCAGGCACACAGCTTAATTTAGAGAAATTAATACTTGGCTTGCCAAAAGACCTCAAGGCATCACTGAATACTTTCACGGGGAAACCCATGCTGGGGAGCTTTAATTAAACTAAACAGCTGGCAAAAAAAGGGTAGCAAAAAATGGATAAAAATGTGCAGTGTCAGCGAATTATCAATATAAACCCTCACCTGGAATCTCACCAGGCATGAAATTCTTCCCTGCTGTTACAGAATGCCCAGCTCCTCATCCTCCCTGTCAGCTGATTCAGGATTAAAAGATCTCAGCCTGAAGGATGAGGAAGCAGCATGCCAGAAGGGATTCATCCTCTTGGAAGAGGGAGAAATTACACAGCAAGGAAGCCAGCTTCCCTCTCATTACACCAGCTCTGGCTGATGGCCAGGTCTTCTGGTGCTTTGGCTGGGAGCAAGGTGCCAGAATCACTCCATCTTGAATTTTGGAGAGTATTGAAATGGATTTTTCTTTAAACTGTCTCCTTTCAGACAGCACAACTCAACTCTGTCCAGATTGTATAATTTTTCCCCAGGCTTCTCTGGACAGTGTTGTGATATTTTGCTTGGCACCAAGATTTTGCTGCCCTTTCCCTGCTGACTGTCTGAAGTTGGATGCTCTTGCTCTGCTCTTGTTTGAAGCCCCAATCTGTAAAATTTAGGCACTGGCTTTGATGTTAATTTCATTATTTTTTATGGTCAACCCTTAATAAATTTATTTTTATCTGGAAAGTTGCCTCCCTTGCTTAAGTAAGCATGGGAGAACCTGAAAGTTCTTAAAAATAATGTATTGTATCATAAAATAAGCAGACACATTCAAATATGAGTCCTTTTTTTTTCATGATATCTATAATTCAGCAACAAATTCTATGTTTTACACTACAGCACACTGCAACTCTTAAGTGAACCTGAGGATTTCATGATTCCTTATGAGAGGGGTTTGTCACATGACTCTTTGAGACAAGCCTAAAAAATCAATGGGTGGATCAATGCAAGTGAATATTTTACCTCTGCAGAAGGCACAAAGCATCACCCACCTCAGCTCACAGTGCCTGACTGCTGGGGAAGGTTATCCAGGGTAGTGGCAGACGTATATGGAATAAGGATTTTCAGAGGAGAAGGTTCAAATTTTATTTCAGGGTTGGTTTGCTGATCTTCATGGCTAAAGGGGCACGAGTTCAGACACAGTTGGTTCAGAGGCACCCTTTCCAGGGTTGAAAACCAGATGACAAATCACTGGCAGCAGCATTTCCTGGCCCACAAAAACCCTCCTGAAGGGCAGGCCAAGCATGAACTCAGTTCCTCTGTTATGCACTGCCATGCCAGCTCTGAGCACTGAGAGCCCAGAGGATGCAGAACACAACCCTTGGTGCTGGGCAGTACAACGTGCTTGGTCCTTGAAGCAGCACATGGACCTGTGATGTGATGCACACCAAAAGTCAGTGTGGAGTGGGGTTTCTTCCCCCACCACAGGGAATTGTGACAATGCACACCAGAATTCTCTCTGCCTGTGATGGGGCAGGTTGGAGCCAAGGGATTGTGCCAGGTACCTGCTCCTCAGCCACTCCCCCCACAAGGTCTGTGCTTTGCATATTGCCAATCCATGAGAACTTTCAAATGATCATTTTTTGAGGGAAGGATAATTACCAGCTCTTAGTTTGCCCACTGACATCAACACTGTCAAAGCAGCCTAAACGCACACTACCTTTTCTGAGGAATTATCACACTGTAACACAATACCTTTGGCTTTTATTGATCCACCCACTGAGGATTATGCAGAGCTGTTGACAGATAAGACTGAAAATATGAAACAGCCACCTTGAAGTGCTGTTAGCATACAAAGCCTTTACTGAATACCAATCTGAACATTCAGACTGCTCCTTGCAGATAACCTAATATTTTTCCATGTTAACACTCCACAACAAAGGGAATCAATTATATCTATCAGTCCATATAGATTTGGTGCTGCGTTACTGGAAGTTTAGTCTTGTTCCTTCATTGTTGAGCAATCAATAAAACATTTCAGTAGGAGCATTTTACAATTACATAATGCAAAACCTCATATATGTTTGGCTTCAGCTGATCCTCTGTGTTGTTCTTTTGTGGAGGTTGGATTTATAAATGGGTATTTCCCTATGACTGTGAATTAATTATTTAAAGAAGCCCTGACATAGAAATACAGTCTGTTCTTTCACAAACTGAGCATTCTGTTTGCTGCTTATAAGGAAAAACAAAACAAAACAAAAAGATCAGCAATAACAAAACAATAGGCAGATGTAAATGTATCATATATTAATTTTCCTTGAATTAACTCTAGCTCTTCCCTTCTCAATAAGCTACAGAATAATTATCACAGCAACACTGGCAGCTGAGTGAGGGAACTAGAATTGAAATACAATCTTAGCTGTGCAGGGGGGAGCTGCAGCAGTGTCCTAGGTTGGTCCAGCCAGGCTGTGAACACAAGCAGTCCACAAAAAAAGGTGTCAGTAAGATTTTACAGCAGTGTTTGGGGCAGTGGATGCTGCTCCTTGTCCTCCCAGGCTTTCTTACCTTGATCTCCTTTTTCCTCAGAGAGATCAAATGCCCTGTCTGCATCATATTATATGTCCCTGCAAAGCTTCTTCAGCACTGGCCTGCCAAAAAGAGGTGAATAAGATAGTGAATTTAAGCAAAAACCTTCAATAACACATACCTGTTTTGCCAATTGATGGGTGCTACAGAAAGTACACAGAACAGCAATGAAAGAAAGAATGCTCCTTTTTTTTACTATTAATATCAAGGCAACACAAAAATAAAATTATACATTTAATAAAACAATAAGTTTACTATGCACTCATTTGCAACAACAAACAAAATAAGGAAGATACCAAATCATTACTACATGAGAAAGAGAATAATGATCAAGAAAGATACATCACCAATTGCTCTTTATACATCACCACCATCCAGATCCACAAGTTGCTGGGGAGCCCCTGTTGCAGTGAGGATTTGGGGAATTTTCCCAGGATTTGGGAGGTCCTAGCAGTGTCATCCACTCCTAAGTTGCTGCAGGAGGGTCCAGCTTTTACAGGCCCAAACCAGCAAGTCAGAATGACTTGCATATCCTTCTGTGCAGAAACATCTGGGGGTACACTTCCCAAACTCCCCAGACCAGGGCTTGGACAGAGTCCAGGCCATGGCTGGGAGAGTTTCTTACAATATCATGCAGACAATTACACAAGGTCATGTAAAAATCTCTAAAGGTTTGGCATTAAAACAGCCAGCACAAGCAGTTTGGTAAACAAGGTTTATCTACTTTTAAATAACTAGCATAGGTGGTATTATTTATATAATGTACAGGATTCATCTGTAAGTCACCTGTTGTCCAGACCTTAGCACTTCAAAACCTCCTTTTAAAAACTAATCAGAACAGAAGTTTCCAGATTCCCTAGAGAACTTGGCATATGTCCCCAAGGTCAGCATGAGAGCACCTGGGTTTTTCCTTTTAAACACAAAAGTAAACACAATATGGGTTTATCTAATTTTATGAAGGATGTTTTCAGCTTTTAAAATATCTTGTGAGGGAAAACTGTACCTTGACTTTGGGTTTAAAAAAATCAACATCATTAAAAATTCTTTTTGAAAACAAATTATGTATTAAGGGTGTGTTTTCTCACAAACATTTTGTGCACAAGAAAACTCAGTAGTTCTGTGGGTTGCTTTTATGCTGTGTCTAATGGCATATTGCTAATTCCAAGCACACCTAAAAACCTATAAGCTAGATACACAAACCACCAAAAGATTACCTAAAAAATACAATAGTGATTACATTTGCCACAGAGTTTTTGATTTCTAGGATTTATTTTAGTATTGTTACCCAGTCTTTTTCTGTAAACATGAAAGGTATAAACCTGGAGGGAGGAGGAGAGGGGGACACTTACTTTTTGGCATCTAGAAGACATCTTAGCCTTGTACAGAGAAAAACCTCAAGAGACTGATTTGTCCAGAGTAGCTAAGAAAACCTAAAGAAACCCCCAAAGAAAACCTGCAAACCAGGTAAATTTTATTGGATCATTTATTTTCTCTTTGCCTGCTTTCTCTGAACACTGCCATAAACATCTTGGGCATTATGTAAAGGTGGGCATTTGTAAGAGCTCAGGGCAGAGTTCAGCACATGGATGTTCTTTCTACCTCGTAGATCTGGAACCTTTGTTCTACATCCTTCTCCCACTAACAATAGTATTTTTTTTTTTTTAAATTTTAACAAATTCTTAGCTATGTATTCTAATGAAGAACAACAATTCATAAGCAAGAGCTGCCTGGGACTGCTCTTATGGAGTGGCATTACTTGCTGTATCAGGTGCCAAAATAGCACTTATTAACACTTATCTCTTCTGAGGCCTCAAGAGCTCAGAGGTGGATTCTACAGCTGGCACACCAAAAGGAGAAACAAGAAAAATCCCACCATTAATTAAACATTTACAAAAGAGGTATTAAATTTTAACTTCCCCTAATGCACAAGATAATGGAGGAGGATTGTTGGGATTGTTGGGTTTGGGTTTTTTCATTTGGATTTGTTTGGATTTAAAGACTGTTATTATGATACTCATGATCAATAAGAAATGCCTTTGTGCTTTTTATTTATTTTAAGGAAACTCTACAGGCATAATGAAAAGTTTTAATCTTATGTCAGAGATGTAATTTAAAGAATCACAGCTTCTTAGAAGGTCAATATGGCTTGATGACAACATTGATTTTTGGAATATTACTGATACACATACTGAGGGGCTTTTTTAAGCTAACTTCCATCCCTTCAAGACCTCTGTCAGATATAATTTGATTGGTAAATACCTACTCTAAATTAAACTTACACAGTAATTACAGTGCCTCATCACAATTTATTGGAAAATTATTCAAAATGGTTAAGCAAGTAATAAATTTTCTTTTACTTCACATTTGGGACTAGACTTTTGTTTGTGATATTTACAGGGCACAGGAGATCCCTGAAGTGAAAATTTGGTCCTACTGAACTTCAAGTGTTTTGAATATTTGTTTGCAGGGGGTGATAATTTTCATGCTGTTTTTTAAAGAAAATTTCTTTGACAAACAGGTCTTTCTTTCCTGCAAATTGATGCTTATAATTTTGCTGCCTGTCTCTCATAGCCTTACTGTAATTCATGATTAGCAAGCACTTTGGAAACTTTAATTGAAAGGGTCGGGGTCTTTAATTACTCATTATTTTATTGCCCAGAGAGAACACCAAGCTTGTAGAGACCACCACTACAGAATGATAATCTGAATAAATCTGTCTCACTGATTTTTGTTTTCCTTTATGAGAAGATAATTGGGAGTAGCCTTCTGCTGGGGCTGAAGTGAGAATGAGCTTGCAGGCAGTGTGGAGGGCTCTCCCAAAAGGACAGATGAGCTCTCCCTCAAACACCTTTAATTTCAGCCTACTCTGGTCTGTGTGTGGGGACAGATGGTGTGACTTGCCTTAGCCCCACTTTCCCAGCAGAACCAGCCATTTTCCATGGGTACATTAGCAACACTGTCAGCACAACCACCTGCTTGTTGCATCTCCCACTCAGCCCTTCCATGGCTCATTTAAGAGATTTCACACTACTCCTGCATGCAAAACAGATTTGTGGCTGTAACTTTGAGGGGAAGGGAGGATAAAAGCTTCATTCCCACTGAAGTGAGGGATTTCCAATGGCAAAGCAGCTCTCACTCAACAGGTACAACTTGTTAACAGCTCTCACTAAAGAGAAATTCCAGTTGTGGCTCTCTTCAGTGATCCTGTGCTGATGGATATGGATTGAAAATGGTCTGATTTATTAGTGGTAAGTAACAGCTATGACTGCAATGATCCTAAATAATCATGTCCTCCAAAGTGTATGGCCTTCAGAAATGCTGTCTGAGAGATGAGGCCCAGCCAATGTAAATGAGTATCACCCCATTTGTGGGGACTTAGTAACACCAAAGATTACAGAAAATTATCTATTAGCATAAAGAAGTAGACCCAGTGCCACATATAAGTAAGTTCTTGGCCATAACCATTATTTTAAAAGGTGTTAGTTAACACTAAATCAGGTTTAGAAGCTACTCTTGTATCTTTATACAGCAAAGGAGGTGCCAGTGATTGCTGTAAATTTTCAGACAAAACCCATTTTTGTTGGGTTTGTTTTTTGGTTTGTTTTTTTTTTCTCAGCAGACAAGTGGCAAGGGCTCCAAGGATATCTGTCAGCATGCTTGCAGATATTTGGGTTTTGTCCTGCAACTACCTCCTGGTTGTCATTCTGGTGCAAGGAAGGGCTTACACAAGAAAAGGGATGTCAGGCACAGATGTGCTTGTGAGCCTTCCACGGCTTCTTCTCTTCACTGCAAATGGAAACCACCGATATCTGCACATGTTTGAGGTTCAGGAAGGGTAGATGGAGCATATCAGAAACAAAAAATAAATTGTAGTCCACATTGTATAACTCCCTCCCATTCTCTCAGTTAATGTGAAATAATTCCTGTTCCACACATACATGCATAAATATGTAAAATGTACTTTTTTACTTGGCATATCAGCCTGCTGTACAAGCACCTGTCAATTGGAATTAGAGACTCTCCACAAAGTGATAGGCAGGAATTTAGCAATTTAGCTCATAAAGGGGGAAAAAAAAATGCCACTTTTTACAGTGCCCTTTTCCAATCATAAAAGGGAAACATTCCTAACCACCTTCAAAACCAGAGGAATGCACAGAGGAGTATCAGGTCCTGCTGCTCATCTCACCAAAAATGGTCATTCCTCTCTCATAAACCAAACTGGATTAATCATCTTCAAAACCAATATGAATTAACTTTTCACTGACTTTAATATGAATTAACTTTTCATTGACTTCAGGATTTGAGATGTAAATTAGTCTATGCCTGTGAGAAGTAGACTTGCATTAGATAAATGCTTTCCATGTCACCCTGACATACCTGCAACATATCTCGTAGCTGCATAAGCTCAAACTCCTATTTTCCCCACAAACTACTTGGATTTCCCAACTTTATAATCTGCCTTACTCCAGTGAACAGGTATTAGATAAGTGAGAAGGACTTCTGCAGCAAAGCCAAACACAGCCCTGATCTTATTGGGCAAAATCAGAATTACTGCATGGGCCTCCCTTTCCCAGGTTATCTGAGAAGAAAAGAGGATCAGCAGAGAGGGAAAGCAGTATTTCCCTAGAGCAAAACTGGTGCAGTAAAAGCAGATGGGACTCTTGTTTCTTCATGGAGAAAAGCCAATCTTTAATGTTACAGCCCATTTTTATATAGTTTTCAAAGGCCTTGTGTTTAACTGTAATTGGTTCATAACTTTCTTGCCACTCAATTCATTGGTTAGAAAATGCCTGTGTGTGCACATGCTAAGACTCTCTCTTTACCCAGGTGTTTGCAGATTTTCTTTGTGGATTCCCATGGTACAGATTTTTTGTTTTTACAGGTACAAACAGTTCTCTTACCAGAACAGGTTGTTGTGTTAGCTGATTCTCATTCTCATGATTCTTTTACATGGGAACTTACAAGCTAGCTGCTAGCTTAGCCACAGTACCAGGGCCTAAGCCATATTTTGCAAGGCCTATCTTCTGTAAGGTATTATCTATATGCAGCACAAAACTAGTCCTAGGTCTATCAAGAAATTACACTCATCTTTTAGTCTAACTGTTTGTCTTCTCATTCACACTGAGAAAAGAGATTTTTGTCAGACTTTGCAACATCTTTTTCTCTTTTTGGTAAATATGTTTGCAGGAAACTTAACCTCCTAAAAGACAGTTAATTCCCTAATTAAGCATTTTCTCCCTCTCTCATCAGTAACAGTGAAAACATATCAAGACAAATTCCCTGTAGAAGATGCCTGGCAATGGTAGCTTTTCTTTCTAAATCCCCTGGAAAAATTCAGTTAACTGCAGTAAGAATATGAGGGATAACATCTGAGGCCCCTGCAGCCTTGCAGCCAGGCACCAGAGATGTCTGTTCTCTTTGTAAAGTTTTCCATCTGCTCCCTCTGATCACAGAGAGAAGCACATAGTGGAAGTGAACCGTAACTTATACCCTGCATGAGACTCCACTTCCAAATTAAGGGAAAAACAGAGGGAAAAAATAGGAGTGCTTATTAACAGTAAAGTTTGCAGTGGCAAGCAGATGCCTGGCAGGGCAGATGGATATGGGCAGCCCATGAGCTAAGAAAATTCTCTTGTTTAATTTAGCTGCATAAATAATTCGAATGAGACATTTCATGCAATGAGAAATAAGTCATTTGCCTTTGAGACTTTGGGAAACATCATGAAAATTATTCACCATTTCTGGGAGCATGATGCTTCTGTGAAAAGGCTCCCAGCCAATCCCTCCTGGCTGGCCATTCCCAGGTCATTTCTGAACAAAGGCAGAGAGAAGCTGCTGCTGAGTCACAAGCAGGATTTGGGTTTCCCCCGTGATGCTCAGCCCCATGGAAGCTCTTTCTGCACCTCCCAATGCTCACTTGGCCCCTAACATCCCTCACAGCAGACAGAGAAACCAGCCCTTGGCACCAATAATATACCCAAATGTCCCAGCCCCCCCTCACTGCATCAGGAGTATCAGGGGTTTGCTCTGATCAAGAAATCAGGTGCTGTGCACGTCCTGGACACCTGTCACCTGCCTGCAGATCCTCTCCAGCAACAATCTCATATATGCAAAATTTCTCTTTTACATCTCAAGACATATTTTTATTTAGCACCGAGGACAGACTCTGCTCCCAGCTACCTTTCCCCTTGCAGAAGCCAAAGTTCAGCTAGAGAGCCATAAGACACAGCTGCACAGCAGAGGAAACACCACAAAGACATATAAGCAACATGACAGTCAGTGAATATTCTCTAATTATGTTGAAAAAAAAAGAAACAAAAAGCTCACACCAGCTGACACTTGGCTGTATCACCATGGTGCTAATTGGCTGCAGTTAATGATATGGCAGCACTGATGTTAGAAAGAACCCAGGCCAGAAAGGAATATCACTGATTAGCTAAAAATTAAGGTAATGTTGGAAGATCTCCCCACACTTATACTCTGCAGCCAGCCTTGGAAAAGCTTGCCAGGAGAGGGCCAGATAAATGTGGAAGAAAAGTCTCAAAATTCACAGTGCTTTAAAACTGACCAGAAAAGTCACAGGTTGTCCACCAACTCCATGCACACCTTAAAATCCCCTGGCAGGTCTGTTCTGAAAATGTTAATGTTGTAAGAGACAATCCATATGGATTTATTTGCTGCTGATGTCTGTAAGGTGATGCAAGAGAGGATAAAACACCTTTGAAGGGCCAAGAGCTGGAGTCACCTGGAACCTACACTGCCTATGGTGAAGGGGTTGGAATTAAATGAACCCAATCAGTTCTAGGGTTCTGTCTTCATTCAGTGGTTTTATTCCTGTACACATTTACCTCAAAGGAGCTTGGCATTACTCAAGTAAAAATCATTTTTAAAAGCTAGCAAGAGAAAAGCACTCTTGCTCTCAAGCTGGATATTTTCTTGAAGACCAGTGAGGCAATTCAGCTGGGGAATACATGGAGCTGCTCTTCTTCCTGGGGGATTTCCTGGCTCGGTTTTCCTGATATCACTTCTCAGTTGTCAGCCCTTTTCTGTACACATGCCCTTCTCCAGATTAACTTTCAGGCAGGTGAAATCTCCAGACAGAAAATTTTGTGGTGAATAACCAGATAGTACAGGGTTCTATAGGTCCCATTGAGAGCAGTGCACATGTACAAACCATCACTCATGGAAAAGTGAGACAGAATTAAGAAAAATCACCATAGGAAAATAAGACCAAATTAGCCCAAATTCACAGCAACACTCTATCACAAGTATATCACAAGAGACAGTTTCACATCTGAAAGGGCTTTTCAATCCACATCTGAAGGGTAGTATAAAAATGTTACAGGTTATTCAATTTGGCCTTTCAAATAGTATAAACTGTCAAGTGAGGCCCAATATTAATCACAAAATAAATGTTAAGTCAACCTGAGTTCTTTTTGTTGGATTTTTCAGCCTGCACTGCCACATTTGTGACCATTTTTCTCATGTCATGAGGACTGAAGTAAAAAATAAAACACTTTGATGAAAGCTGATACTCAGAACCAAAAAATTCTCACTACCTGTGGTGCTTTGTAAGCCCCAACACACGGTGGGAGCTCACAACTGTTAAACCTCTGCAGGGCTGTGCCTCCATCACAGTCCAAGCCCTCACCATTGGATTACTTCTCCCAGAAATGCTCCTCTGCAAGATCCCACACTGTTCCCTTTGAAAGTTCACCAGATTGAGTTATATCTCACGACACACAATAACAAATAAAATGCTATTTGCTTTATCCCCAGAAGGCAGCTTTTTAACAAGAGAATAATACATTATTTACAAGATTTCTTAGCAACACATTCAAGCATACAGAAAAAGGACCCTTAAAGCACAGTGAGTCTTGGTATGAATCATCATTCTCTCCAGCTGTTTAATTACTCTGAGATTATCAGTGCATATGATGGTCTGCACTTTTATTAATGAAATATCCATTATTTTTCTTTTATGTGGAGCCAGGCCACACTAGGAGGCCTTCTGCAGCTGAGCCCTTTATACCTACAATATGACTTAGGCAAAATATGCCCTCAAACACTTTTAGATCATGATGGATTTAACTGCTAGTGATCCTGGTCTAATCATAAAGTGACTTTGAAACACTATACATTTGAAAAAGAAAGTCTGAGTTCTTCAGGAAACAGGCTTTGGGCACAGTCAGGTGATAGGGAGGAATGTGTCTTGCTGAGAACAGCACTTTGAAGTTGCTCCCATCTGGATAATGAACGATTAAAGAACAAATGAGTTAAGCCAAATTAAATGCAAAGATGTGCCCTGAGCACCCTTCAGCTGTGGAGCACCCAGAGAGTTTCAAAAGGGAGGAAGTGCTTCTGTGCAAAGGAGCATCAGACACAGATCTGCACACCCCCAGCTGCTGACAGTGCTCAGAAAAGCCTGTGTGAGCACACAACCCAACTAACTCAGTTCCACATGGGTGACATGCATTGGGTTTGTAGCCCTGGGTTGAGATGCATCGTTTGTGGTTAGGAAAAAAGCACCTAAAGTCTCATCTGGGACTCGTGGATGCTGCGTGGGAAATACCTCAAGATCTGATACAAAAGCACTTTGCCCAGAGGAAGAAAGTCATTGTCTTATCTCTCAACACCAGGACTTATTTTCCAGGTGCAGAGAAGGGATCAGGTACATTCTCTGGTCCCTAAATTTAAGTGCTGTGTTAATTCCTGTCTCCCTTTCAGGGCCAATGTGGTAATTGTTGTTGCATCCTGTTCCTGCCCCCAGCTCTGCTTGCATGATGGCAGTGCTAAGAGCTTTGGAGATTCTCCTTCCATCACAGGTAAGACAGAGCCATACTTTGTGCACCTCAGGGAGGTCAGGGAAGGAAATTCCTCCCTGAGTTACACAACCCTTGATGGAGCAATCAATGCAGCACCCTGAAGAGATTATAGGTAATTAATTACAGCAGAGAAAAGGCAGACACTCCTCAGACATCTGGGCTTTTCCTTTTTAAAATCAAGGGAATGGCAGTAAGTAAATAAACATATGGAGGAATTGAGGACAGAAAAGGCAAATAATGCCTGCTGATCCCCTGGAGCTAAGGGATTCCCCAATCACCTGCAGAAACACCATCTGAAAAGCACAGACAGGAACTGAAAGCAAATATATTTAGCTCAAGGGGAATGAGATGCAAACTACTGGCATTCCAATTTGCAAAGCATATCCTGAGAAAGGATACCAAAGGCTAAATCCTCTTTCTTTTCAGTCTGACAGCCCAGCTTCCATGTGAGTGTAATGTCCACTAAAACACCACTTAGATCACCAGAGGAGCTGCAAAAGACAGCGGTGCTCTGACATCGTTTTTAGCTCTGGCCATTATGTGTCACAGCGAGCAGCAGGGGATGCATAAGGAGGTGGCAGAATGCTTGTTTGCAGGACTTTATGGCTCACTGACATTACTGCAGAGGTCCCCAGACAGCCTCTGGTAGCACTGGATGGCTGAGCCATGGAAAACTGTCCAATGCTGCCTCCTGTGTGGTACCCAAACCGGGGCCGGATTTCTGACAGAGACTCCAGCAAAGAATCCATGGACATAAATATATCTAAACGTGTTAAATCTGAGCAAAGGCACTTGTAAAGAATCTTTCTTCAACCAATAGGATTGTTTTACACATTGCATATTTCCTTTAGTTTCCACATTCATTTTGAGACAAGCTAAATCCCCAAAAGACCATCAAAGCATCTCATTTAAGAAATATCAAATATACAAAGGAAAGCTTTCCTTTCAACCAGAAAGCTCAGCTACAGAAGCTCACAAAGAACTTTTTTTCATTTTGTTATTCTCTCTGTTTAGCTCATCCATCCAGGGAAGTAACAGGATGTGAAGACAAATTGCAGGAGAAGGAGAATGTTGCTAATGATTTCCCTTTTAACTGCTTGCTCAGCTTTACCTTTGCTAGGAAGGATTACCTGTTGCTGACAAAAGATGTCATCTTCACTCAGATTAATTGAACTCAAATTAATTAGTGGCATGGACCAAGGCTGGCTGTGTGTAACATTATTTCAGCATGTTAAATCTAAAAAGTTTTAAGCAGAACTTGCTGTATGGGACAGCACATGGTTTGCCCATGTTAGATATACAATTTCTGACCCTGTTACTCACATCTAAATAATCCTTTTAATGTGATCTGAACCACGATGCTTGGGTTTTCAAGTCTTTTCTTTCTCATTGCATCTTCTCCCTTTTTGTCTGCTTTCCCTACTTCCCCACATAATTCATCACAGCACGTATCCCTGAGCTTTATTAGGTGACTTGTGGCAGCCCATTTCCCAGCTAAGAGCCCTGCAGGAGCAGTGTTCTGTGCTGCTGAGATTGCATCCCCCTAAAATATGCCACTTTCATGATTGTATTTCCCCACAGCTCGTGGTGAGTGCCTCACACTCAATAAAACACTGTAACACCATGGACTTCACCCAAGGCCCAGCAGCAGGCACATGTTGAGGATTGAAGCCAGCTTCAGCAGTCCTCTTGAAGATTTTGCTGATGCAATGAGGACAACAAACCTCTCCATCTACCAAAGCCTCCAAGAAAATTCATGGATGTTGTGCTGGTGCAGCCATCAGGTGACACAGACTTATGGATTATTTTGCCACTCCAAAAGGGAGAGGTCCACGATTCTGCTTCCAAGGTTTCATGACGTGGGTTGGGCTTAGCTTAGCTTCACCACCTGTAAATTTTCACTGGGTTCAGTACCTGCCTCAGTAGCTATGAAAGAATATGAGAAGTGGAGATGAGAAACTAAAAGAACCTTAAACATGTCACCCTGTCCATACCCAAACTTGACACTCAACAATGTTACAAGTGCTCATTTGCCACCAGCCCAAGGGAGTCAAAGTGCTGAAGGAATTACTCCCCTGCAAGGCTCTGCCTGGAGGTCAGGGGAGCAGAGCCAAGGAATCTGGATTCCTCCCCTCAAGGTGCAACCTGCTTTGAGAAACAAAGCACCCCTGAGCCTGGCTAAAGCTCTTTACAGGCTAAACCAGTCCTGAGCTTAAAAAGAAATTACTCATTGATGGGTATATAAAGGGTTTTCTTTCACTAGAACTGAGCTTAATGTTTGATAGGACAAAACTGAAAGTTTGGGATCACTGTAAGCAGAACAATTTTGTGTGCAGGGAGCTTACAAATTTCAGGGATTTCTCATACAGCCACAAGGCAAGACACAATGATTATACCAAACAGTTTGGCATTTCCCCTCATCTTTTCCATCTTAATAAATCAATAATGTGAAATGCAAGAAGTCCAGAAGGCCCTTGTCAGCTGCTCTGAGGTTACCCTGTCTCTGGCTACATCCAGGCCATCCTTACCACCATGGGATGACCACACCACCACAGTGTGGCTGCTCTGCAGAGCCCCAAACTACAAACACAACCACGGGGAACTCCTGCTCATGGCTCTGAGCAAAACCCAGACACACAGAGATCCTCTCAGGACCAGTCCTGGAGATTGGTCAGTCAGAATCAAGGCTGCCATCTTTATGCAGGGCTTGCCTGTGCTAAACTGGGGTATGCACAGCTGAAACCCAGGAGAAGGCATCCATGGGCCTGAAGGAAGACAGCAGGATCTGCTTCACAAGCCCCACAATCCCATGTGAGCCTCTTTGGAGCTGCCACCACAAATCCAAATGAACACAAAGCCCCACAATTCCCAATCAATATGTGATCAACTGCTGCTTCGTGACCATCGCACAGCTCCATTACCAAAGGTTCTGTCAATATGCTGGCAAGCAGCAAGAAAGTGAAATTAGTTCAGTTCATACATATTTAAGTACCATGACCTGCATTATCAAGCTCAGGCTTCAAATATTTGTAATGGCACAATTAGCCCCAGGCATGTTATCTCACTAGTATCAGCAACTGTATATATTTATCTACTAATCACACAGAGGGGAATTAAATGTTGCTGTCAGTGTTGTCAGGGAAACAAACTTCTTCTAAATTTTTAATTTTTTAATTTAAAATGTTGTATTCTAAGCAGGGGTAGTCATTAAAATTGCATGAGGATAAAGGGAAAACAAAATCTGGTGTATCTACCTATGGAGGAATTGATGTACACTGTAATTACAGCAGGTTACAGAGGGAAAAATGTAACTTTCATGCAAGAAAGCTGGTTATGAATGTTTCTGCACATTACTTATGATTACTGTTGCTTTAGAAGAAAAATAAGTTATTGTGCATGTGTAAATTCTTGTCAAAAATTGAAGGTTAGAATACAAAATTTACCTTGTGTACTGCAATTTTTATGTAAATAGTAAGATCATCACCATAAAAATGGTTGTTCAGTAGAGACAGACTTACAATTATATAAATGGTAATTTGTGTAGTAAGATGTAATAACCTAATTTAGTACTTTTACAGAATTGGTGGAACAGTGAATGCTCCCTCTTTGAGCAAATATCTTCTAAAGCCTCCAGAGATGGACTATCATATCTGTTGGGAAAATTGCTGCAATGTCTTCTCAAGGCATTTCTATACAAGCAAAACCAGGCAAGAGTAAGAAGAAAACAACATATTTTGAATAACATAAGGTAAGACAGCCAGTCTCCAGCCTTACAGCTCCTAGAATAACTTGCAATCCATGTTTCACTGAGCAAGAGACAATACATATGAATCTTTTTTGGGCCCACTCCTCCAAAAACCTGGATGCCCAGAGATTCACCATCCTCTGCAAATCCAAACTCATTGCCACATTCTCTCCACTTTCCATCTCCCTGTGATAAATCATATCCAGAGCTTGCTTTTCAAACTAATGTGTGATCTGTGTAGGCAGAACATGATGCTGTGTTCCCAGTCCATATCAGAGCATGGAAATGTGGCAGATCAGAGTTAAGAGCTGGGAGCAGAGGTGGGCAGCACTCATCCCAAGGCTGCCTGAACCCTTGGGGTCCTGCTCACCATCTGCCCAGGATTCTTCCTTCCACACCATGCAGTGAAGGAGCATTTGGCAACAGAGTCAGTAGGAAAATTTGTTTTTCTGCTTTTCCTGGCCATGTTTGTGTTACCTGAGCTAATGGCTGGCAAGGAGGGGCTCTCTGGGGTAGCCCACGTGCCTGCAGAAATCCTGGCTTTGATTTCTCAGACATGCAAACCATCTGTCACACTGGGAGCATGGGCAGGGGGATGCCTTGGAGCCTTTCACTGCTCCTGTGTCCTGGCATGGCCCTGCACCTGAGCTGGTCCCATGCATGCAGTCACACGGCCAGCCTGGCTGCCAGGGATGTGTCCAGAGCTGGGGGATGTGCAGGAGAGCTTGGCTAAACCCAGGAGCCCTCCCACAGCAGCCACTCCAGACCAGTCTGCCCAGTGCCCTCCATGCCCCTGTGGTGCCACTAGCACCATCCCCCTGCAGCTGCACTGAGAGGAGAGAACTGGAGGAATTTTTCATAATTAGCAGCTGCATTTGGCCTGTGGCCTGCTAACACGGGATGCAATTCTGCTGCTTTCCACTCCCAGGCCCTTTGTTCCTGTTCCTTTTTACAGCTGTGAATTTGTTTGGTTTTGTCTCAAGCCTGTCCCTGAACTAAAGACCTAACAACATCAGTTCTTGGACATTTCTGTGATGGGGTTAGTAAATCAACATAATCTACAGCATTAGCTGCAAATTTAACCCCTTGGTGTGTCAATAAATTCCCAGCGTCAGCAACTTCCACTTGATGGACTTGGAAAACCCTTGATGTTTTGCACCAAGGGGTTAATTTGAAAAGGGATGAGTTCAGTTTCACTTCAAGCTTAGGTTTAATAATAAGGGACTGAAAACTTTAGGTTACCTGGAGACCAACCAGTATAAAATTGTCCTTGAAGGTGGGAACTTATTTCTGTGTGAAGGTGAAAACAGGGGGTTCATATCATAAAGCTGGAGGAAGAGAGAGGAAATACAAAAAAAATGGGTACTTCAGCTTTCTTATTTTTTAAAGGATATACAAATCAAGCACATCACTTTTCCATTACTTTTCCATTATTATTACTAATGTCCCTTCAATTTCTGTCTTATTTCAATCTACGGTTTTTACTTTTTCCCTCAATTTTCTCTAACATCACACAAGAGGTGGTAAGTGAGTGAGTATTTACTTACCCCTCCAGTTAAACCACAACAGCACCTTCCTGGAGAGAGATGCTGTTAGAGATTAGGATTTTTCCTTTATTTTTTTTTTCTTCTCACAGAATTTTCTCCCACTTGTTATCTAAGAAATGGAAATGATACTTAAGAGAGAAAAAGACTTGGCCAAGATGGAGGTAAGGGGTGCAGCGAGCTGCACTCCCTTAGCTGGGAGCTTTCTCTTGGGAAGGACAGAGGCACCACGGGATTTTGGCAGCGGGGTGAGGGGTTGGGCTCAGCTCCTCTCTTGGGACTGGAGCTGGGACAGTGCTGCTGTTGATGTGAGGACAAATCACTGCCACCACAGAGTTCTGTCCCTTCACTGCTTCTCCTACCGTGAATGAGGCTTTGCTCCTAAGAGCGGCCATTGAACTGGGACTTTGGCAACACACAGCCTCACTGGGAAGGACCCTCACCACCTACTCAGGTGCCTCAGGAAAAAACTGTATTCCAATCCCTTCCCCACTCCAGAGAAAGCATCTCCTGGCTGTTTGCAGGAGCCTGGCTGCCGCTGCCCAGCCCCGCTGTTTTTTATTTCTGCTGCTGCTTCAGGTTTTTCTGCTACACTTTAACCTGACACCCCCATGTCCACCCAGCTTCCCTTTGGAGATTTTGCTGCACTTTCTTTGCCACCCTAGGATATGCTCACATCTAGTGATGATCCAAAGTCCCTGCTAGAGTCTATTGTGCCCAGAGATAGACCCCCCACCCTAAATTTACAAAAAATGCAGCACCTTTTCCAGCTCTCCCTGAAGGCTTGCCCGCCATCACCGCGTGAGGGGAACGCGGCTGCCACAGCGCCCCCTGCAGGCTTGGAGGACTCACCGCACTGGCTAAGCTCACGGCACAGCGCCCCCTGCAGGCTTGGAGGACTCACCGCACCCGCCCTGCCCGGCCGGGAGCCAGCAGCGCCCCCTGTTGGCGGTGAGCGGAACTGCCCCGCAGGGGAAAGCGCCACAGGGAGAGGGAGAAGCTGGGACTGGGTTTGTGTTCTCTTCATTGTTTGTTTGCCTTGTTATCCATACAAAGTAAAGAACTGTTACTCCTTTTCCCTTATCTTTGCCTGAAAGTCTCCTAATTTCAAAGTTATAATAACCTGGAGGGAAGGGGATCACATTTTCCATTCCAAGGGAGCTTCCCACTTTCCCTGTCCTTTAAACCAGGGTAGATACTGACCAAGAAATTTCTGGCAGAGAGCTCTGTGCAGCCTTAATAACCACAGCCCAAGTCTTCATGCCTGGATAATAAGTCACTTTTCCCAAGAAAGTCCTGTTGTTGCTGATTTTCCAGAGTATCATCAAGGCAGTCTCATTTAGCAGCCTTGTGAAAGGTAATTCAACAGTCTTCATAACAGTATAGTGAAAATTATTATGTGCCTTTTATCCTTCAGTGTGCAGGATGCTTGATGAGTGCTAATAAACAGGCCAAAATCTGCCCTGTAAAATTTCATCATGCTTTTAAAGGCCAGATTACTCAATATGACTTTTAAATTCCACCCTTGATTTAATTCACACAGAATGAAACACAAGTTGCCAGTACACCCAGCAGAGTCCCAGTCCCCTAAAACCCTGTTCCACCACTACAAAAGAACAGGAGTAGTGAAATCCTCTTGCATATGAAATGAGCTGTGTGGACAGATGCTCTTATTTGCTGATAGACTTGACAAATTTGAGCAATTCTGGTTCCATTCAGTAAATAATGTTATGCAAATGTTAAGTTACCACAGATTAAGAAGTTTGTGCTACCTTTGTTTTTCAAACAAGGATTTGGTTTTGTTTTGATTTTTTTGGTCTGTTTTGGTTTTTTTTAAATTTTCTTGCAACTTTTTTTGTATACTTTCATTCTCCATTGCCTTTCCTAACACCACCTAGAAGTACTCACACAATAGATACAGCCAGAGTCTGGTATGTAATTAAGATGTTAAGAGATAACTTCATCTGGGCACATAAACCTGAGCACCTGCTTATGAAAGCAGGTGCCAGAATCAATACACTCAGGCAGCTTGGAAGCTTGTCCAAGGTTCTGATTTCACACACTGCTGAGCAACCTTTCTGTGTTGGGGCCCAGAGGGTGTCCACTGTACCTCCTGGAAGCACTTGCTTCCTAGAACTGGTATTTTCTTTTATCCACATTGTATTAATGAACACTCCCAAGCTCAGAACAGGACAGATCTGAAGAGAGGACAGACTGAGAGATGTATTTAATTGTTCACATTCTCTTATGCTAATCATTCAGAGGGCTCTGTTCACACTCTGTTATGCTAACCTTTCAGAAGGCTCCACTGCCTCTGCCTTGTCCAGCACTCTTCTCCTGTTGCTCAGCTACTAAAATAATGAGAATTGGAGGTGGTTGTGGAGGAAAATCTGCCATGGCTTGTTTATTCTGCAGTAGAGCTTTGCCTTCTCTCCTGCTGAACTCGGTGAGAAAAACAGGTGATTTGATACACAAGCCACTAGTTTCTGTAGAACAATTCTTGAAGCTCTCATTATCAGTAGATTCGTTTTGCACCTATAATCAGCATGCCACTCTGCACCATGGAAAGGAGCAATCTGCAACCCATACATCTCCAAGGTATTCACATTTGGGAAAAAACTAACCATGATGCAGAAGTCCTGAAAACACACTGATTTCCCAGGTAGAACAAGAACAACAACACCATTAACAATTTTCACCTACTCATTTCTGAGATCCTGATTTCTGTTATAATTCCCAATATCAAAAATCAAGGACACCGATTTTTGCAGAACACAAATGTGGTTTCAGTTGATGATTTCCAATCCACGCCTTTAAGGAAACAGAAAAACAGATAATGTCCCAAGGTAACATTAAAACAGGTTAATGTGGAGAAAAACACACTGTTGGGCAAGGATGGTGAAAAAAGGCAGAGCCCCAGAAAGACCTAAACAAGGCAGTAACATTAAGTAGAAGGCTCTCTCCCCGCAAAAACCTTGTTTGAAAAAAGGCTCATGTCAGACATTGATCACAATTGAAAAAATATAACACCCCCAAAAGCTGTAGTGTGCAAGACCTTTGAAGGCTCAGATCTAAAAAGATCAAAACTGCATGTTACACTTTGCAACAGGAGAGCAGAACAAGTTATCAGAAGATGATAGCTACCATTTGTCATATAATAAAGGATTTGCTTTCTCTTCAGCTCTTCCCAGCACATTCTTATAAACCATCTGTAAAACAGGACTACAGACAGGAAGTAATTGAAAACTTACAAAGAATGAGAACAAGCCACCCGGACAAAACTGTCATGAGAAATAGAAAAAGCTAGCAAAAGAAACTGAGAAGGATTTTAAAAGAGTGTGTAAACCTTTTTCTTAGACCTATTTGTTTTTCTGAGACCAGTTTCAAAAAAAAACCAGCAAAATTCTGTGTGAGTGCAAAAGCTGTGCTACATGCTCCAATGTCAGCACAACTTGGGAGGAAACTGTCAATATTTATAAAGAAAATGAAATTTTAAAGAAGAAAAAAGATACAGGGTTTCCCATGCTGTCACTTGCATTTTTGCTTCTTAGGCTTGTTAAACACTGCAGACATGAGGCTAAGGCTTCTGTTCCAAAATCTTCCCCCACTTTGTCAAACATTAATGTCCACCCTTAATATGGCTTCCCCACACATTCCTTTTAAAACTCAATCTCAAAAAGACATAAGAACAGTATCATTTGTGATGGGGTATTTTCAGCCAGTTGGATGAGCTCTTTCATGGATTTAACTGCACTAGACAGGTGGCATAAAGAAGTTTACCAGTTTCCCACAGAATTCATTTTCAGGTCACAGTTCACTTTCCCTACCTGTTTCTTTCTCAAGTTGCTCCAGGGGGAGGTCTAGATTAGATATCAAGAAAGATTTCTTTGCTGAAAGGGTAGTGCCTGGGGAAATGGTGGAATCACCAATCTTTGAAATGTCCAAATAATGTGTGGATGTAGCACTTGGGGACATGGTTTATTGGTGACACAGTAGCATTGGGTTAATGGCTGGACTTGATCTTAGAGGCCTTTTCCAACCCTAATTGATTATATTTTATGATATTTTTGTTCCTAATCAACTTTGTTTTCATTGTATTACAAATAAAAAGGTACATCTACAACAGCATTCTGGTCTGCCACCAATAACAATGCACACTCTTAAAATAATAAAACAACAATTTTAAAAATTGGCAGGACCACCCAGTATATTAAAAGTTCACTTCACAGCTTTGCCAAGAAAAAATATCCAAACTTTAAGCTTTTATCTGTTTCAGGGCCTGTAAAACTTCATAGATCCTAATTGCTCATGAAGTCTGCCCTGCAAAGGAGTATCTTCTATTTCCCATTATGAGGTTAGAAGTCAGAAAGTTTTTGCTCTTTAGCTTATCAAACATACTTTTTTTCCAGAATCTAATGAAACACAGAGAAAATAAACCCTGGGGTGGACATAAGAAACTTGCTAAGTTAAAAATATTTTTTCCAATTTTGGAGCTTTGGTGAGCTGGGAGCATTTACATTTCAAGCTTTATCACAGTCTAATACAAACCTATTTCTTATTCCCACCTACAGGAGTTGAGGAGATTGCCAGGGGCCCTTTATCAGCAGGGCTTTGAGGGCTGCTCAACCTCTTGCCTATGAGCAGCAACATATTCAGGGGAAAAGCACTTCCAGTTAAAGGAGAGCAGGGTCAAGACCAACAAGGCGGCTTTCCTCAAAGTTTTTTTGCATTTTGATCATATTATATAGGAAAGAAAAAAAAAAAAAGAAAGAAAAAAAAAGCCAAGCACCATGTCCAGTGTGCTTTTTGGCCTTTTTTTGTGCAATGCTATTGATGAAAAACTGCTGTAGGCTCAGCAAGGATATGAGCCAAGTGGTTTGGTGACTTTAATGGAGGCACAATTTCAGTTGCTTGGGTGTGATAGCCCCATTATAGTAAAGTACTTAAACACACACTTTGTCTGAAATATATATAGGACTGGTAACATAAGTTAGATTTTACTTAAGGACATTTCTCAATTACTGAGGCACTTTGAAGAAAACCACCACCCATACCAGGGCTGAAGATAACTTTGACAACGTTGTTGAAAGTGTCAATATGTTGAAAATAAAATTAATGGATAATTTTAGAGCCTGAGGATATCTACAGAGAAATGCAATTGGAACATCTTTTAAATGGCTAGCAATTTCGACATGCATTTCAGCTTCTACTGAAAACTTCTCATGAAGTCTGGCTATAAAGACTGTAGGTTATAAACAGCCATCGTATTTTTTACTCAAGTCATTATTCAAAGATGCCTCCTAGCTTAGCCTGAGCTTGCCATCATTGATTAAACTCTGGATACCAGTGAAAGATAGGTAAGAAGGTAAAAAAAGCTGGTAGCCTGGAGTTGTGGTCCTAATCTCATGCTTACATTCTGTAGCTTTAAACTTGATGACATTGTAAATGGAGTGATTAATAGACCTTTGTTATTTGCAATGTACACATTGAACAGTGCAGGTCAGATAAACTAGACAACATAAATTAACCACCTTGTAGGCAGGTTTACACCACTGGAGCATCTGGTCCTCCCTGAATCAAATTGTACTGCAGACAGGAATCCAGTACCAGCCTCCTTTTAAATTAAAGGAAAAAAAAATTAATATTCAAGCTTTTTCACTTGACTTAACTCTTTATCAAGTTGAGTTTTCTTAAATGTGTTCTCCAATTCCAAAGTAACACAAAATACCTCTAGGAGTCCTGTTTTGCCTTTTCATGACCAGCATTCACCACGTGGTGCAATGGAGATCTGCTCAGCACACTGGTAGTTTTTCACAGAAGACAACTGCAGGAAATGGGTTTATCTGTGTAGCAGATAAAGCAGTTTACCTTTTTTTGTGCTGCTAAGTCCTTTCACAGAAGTGACACACAGGAAATAATGCTCTACAGTTATGCAAAATCATTTTTCTAAAGACTCCAAGGCATTAATTATCATACTTATCTAATAAAAACAGCTTAAGGCCATTCCCACTCTCCCTGCATGCCCATGTCCCACTCCAGCCTTCCTGCAGGCTCCCTGTAGGTATGGGAAGGGGCTCTAGAAGGTCTTCCCAAGCCACCAGATCTGTCAGGTGTGATTTGCCTTTAGTGAAGGCATATTGGCACTCACCAATTACCACATTATTTACCATGAGCACTATTACAGTTTCCAAAAGGACCTGCTCCATAACCTTGCCAGGCACCAAGGTAAGACTGACTGGCTTGTGATTCCCTGGGTCTTCCTCATTCCCCTTTTTAAAAATGAGGGTTATGTTCCCCCTTCTCCAGTCAGTGGGATCTTCACCAGAGTGTCATCACTTCTTAAATATGATGGATAGTGCCTCAGACACTTCCTCAGCCAGTTCCCTCAGGACTATGGATGTATCATATTAAATGTAAAACACTGCTGTTCCCATAATTTAGGTCATGAAATAAAAATGCCACTAATGTTGTTACTTTCGGTTTTAATAATAATTTTCAACAACATGAAATAGTTTGATTACCAAATTTGATGTCAACTCAGAAAAAAAATGCTTCACACTGAAAAAATGGCTCACGAAACTTACCTTTCATTATGCATTTTAATAAGTGGAAGTCATTCAATTCTGATTTTTATACAACCAATTATACATTAACATATACACATACTCAATTCCAGACACAGTGTATACACATTTTTGAATCTGCAGCAATACAAAATGATTTCTACCTGTATATACATGTGCAAGTCTGAATAAGTCCTGAGTCATTTTAAAGTACAATTATTTAAATCCTGTAAATTTCAACTGATGCAAATAAACCTCAGGTTTTACAACTATTGTGAAGGAGCTATTTAAAAAACAATATATAGCACTTTGCATCAGCTTTATGCATAGCTATGAGCTCTGTACAGTGCAGAGTTTTCGCTTACAGTCTGAATGATTAGGAAATCTGAAAAGATGCTGACCATGGTATTCAGTAACTATTGCTTCCTTTGCTTCTTTATTAATGGGGAGTGATTTGTTTTGCCTTCCACACAACCAAGCGTGGAGGACTCTGACAGGGTTTAAATTATATTCTTTCTGCTGCATAGTTTTTTGCAAGCATTCAAGTTACCCAGGCCCTTTAATTCTTCTGAGAAAAACTATACAATTATACAGTCAAACAGTTAAACAGTGTATCTGGAAGGGAAAGAAAATGAAACAACAGTGGAGTAGGATCATTACCTTAAACGTGACACTATGCTATAAGGAGACAAAGGATAAGATTCCTTAAGGAACAGCTTGGACAGAAACCAAAAGGCCACTCAGAAACCCTCTGTCAGCATAACTGCCACGGTAAACATGAGATGCTCTCCAACAGGCAGAACAAATTATCTGAGCAAATGAGAAGGAAGCACTGCTGCCAAGAAGGGGATCCAAACTCACCACGAGAGTCAGAATCTTTGTACAGTGTTAACAGCCCAACTTACACAAAAATGTCTGTATACCCCATGCCAGGAGAGTGCAGGCAGCAGCCTGAGAGCTGGTAAAGGATATGGGTTAGCATGGGGGCACAGGTATCTCTAATTGGCGCTGTTTGGATGCAACTGTCCAGCTATGGAGGACACACAGTGCTTTTTTTTCCTTTTCCTCATTCCTCTTGCACAAAAGCAGAGGCACCACTCCAACCACACTCCTCAGAGCATAAGGATCTTGGCCCAAAACTTAGCTGGTCCCATGGCTGCTGTAGTCAAAAACGCCTTTCCTGAAGAAGGGTGAGAATTCACAGATGGTGTATTTTGACAATGTCAGCCCCACTTTATCAATGTTCAGTGGAGATGATGGAGATTTCAGCATTGCAGAGAAAAAGCTCCTGAGGTATTTCTGTGGAATGAAATAGTAAAATGTCATAAGGTTTACTTGATCAAGTTGATTACAACCACTTAAAAAAATTAAATGAACAGAGAAAAACCCCAAAAATATTTCCATGGGCTGTGAACAGCCTTTTCAATAACCACCAGCATTTAAATCCATTTATAAAACAGTCTATTGAAATGTCTTTATTAAGCTCAGTAAAAGCATAAAAGAAATATTTTCCATTTCCTTCTTATGCCCAGCTTGGCAACTCTTTTCTTTCAGTGGTTGTGTGATGGTTCCTGGTTTATTCTGCAATCATGTAATGCATTATGCTAATTGTGACATGCTAATACTATTGTCTATAGCATTACCAAACACAGCAGGTGCAAACCTCAAAGCCATTCTGCAGGATATTCACTACATATGGAGACAAAAGGACTTCCAAGATCTTTCCCTCATGGAGCTTCCACAATCCTAGAATTGATTGGGGTTTGCTTTGATGAGGGCTGTCAAGATTGCAAGATCTTATGCAGAAAGATTTCCATGAATCCTGTATTTTATCAGAACCTACCAGTATCTTATCAATGAGTTGCCCTCAAAATTTCCTTTTCTTTTTTTTTTTTTTTAAGCCTTACTAATGAGAAGCATGTGGGAGACAATTCCTTCTCTTCTCATAAGTTAATATTCACCAACCACAGCCAACTTGCAATCATGTTTCTACCTAGAAAAACTGGGGGATGTACATTACATAGTTTCCACAAATCTGACAAAGCTGCTGTCATATTGGGGTTCATTTAGTGTGACTTAATAACTTATATTTATAACTTTTGAACTAAACACCCTAGGTAAAAGGTTTGATCAGATAGATACTAGAAATGCATCCAGTGTCACCCAAACACCTGCAAGGGAAATCTCATCTGGAGCACAGTGAAAGACTCCTTTTCTGTACCACAGACAGAAAGAGATAACTTTCAAATCACTCACTAGTCTTGGATTACCATGGGAAATATATTTGCAAGATAGAGAAGTATATTATCCTCCAAAGAAGACAACATTTAGTTATTTTAATGCAGCTTTGGGGTTATGGAAGTGGTTTGCTCAGGAAACTGTCCTAATTATTCACTAATTTCTCAAGCATTCTTCCAAACTATAACAATCTGCTATCTATTTAAGAAACCAGCTGTTTCAATATTACAGAAAGAAGGAAAACAAACAAAAAAAAAAAGAGGCTGAGACAAAAACTATTCTCTTGGCAGAAAATGGTGAAATTTTCTATTTCATTCAGATCTGCCACAGGTTGTAGTAATGTTCACGAAAAAAAATCACTATGAAAATGCCTTCAAGATGAATTGCAATAGACTAAGAGGTAATTTATAGTGAGAAACAGAAAAACATTTTTCATAATTAGTTCTCAAAGGAGGGTTCTTCAGAAAAAGTCCCAAACCAGTAATACCTGAAGGATGAATATGATAGAAAATCAAATGTAAAACATAGCATTCTGTTAGCATTTTAGCACTGTGCTGAAAAGTTACTGCAATAATTCTGGTTTATGACTACCAAAGGCTCAAAGGTACCAAAACATCTCACTGGGCACATCACAAGACCTACTGCATTCACCTTGGAATGTATGGCCAGATAATTGACTGTCATGCCTTTTCTGTAAAGCCATTACTCATTGTTTTGGCATGATAGCTCCAATGGCAAAGTAAAAAATCCCTCTGCTCTAAGCATACACTTATGTGCCACAGTATGAACAGCAGGTACACTTCTTTTCCACATCTGTGCTCCAGAGCTGATGAGTGAATATCACAGGTTCTTCGAACACAAAATAGATCCTTGGGAAAATGGAAACAGGCAGACCCTACCAGGTAACGATGGAATTAATTTTGTATGAAGGTTTCCTGCCATATGGCTTGACATTATGTGCTCTTCAACAACCACCTCTGAACAAATTAGCCCTCTTATAAAACCCAGATCTGCATTTACCCTGTTTGCAATGCTGATATGTTAATACAGCCCAGAGCTGCTGTGCCCTTGACACGAAGAAGCTGTTGCTTCATTGAAATACAGGCTGCTGTGCCCAAAGACATGGGCTGGGAGTGTTCCCCTGCAGTGAGGAAGCAGTGACTGATGGCAGAAGTGCTCACATCACAAGCATGGATCACAGAGCTGTGGCAGGGCACTACAGGGGAAGGTTGTCCTGTCCTGTTGGCTGCAATGGACAGCAAGGTGGAAGAAAGTGACGGGAGAAAAAGCAGCGTGCTCCTTGCAACATATGGAAAGATGCTTCCCAAAGCATTCAGATGTGACAAGGAGAGGAGAAGGGTCACAGCAAGATGGGAGAGGGCAAGGAGCACATCAACACCAAGTGCCAGAAATGACCAAATGTTCCTGGGAGATCCAGAAGGGATTTATCAGCATGGACTTCACTGCAGCCCTTTTCATTGCTGCACTGCAAGCAGCTGGAGTAGGAGCAAGGCTGGGTGAAAGGATCTCCTCTGCTAGCACTCAGTGGACAGGAGGAGAGCTGTTTTCAAATCTTTTGTATTAAAATCCATTTCCAGCAGCAGACACAATTTTTGTCTATTTACAGAACTCTTTCGATGTGTCCTTGAAAAAAAAATTCTTAGCAGAGACTGGCAAGCTCAGGACACCTTCATAGGTCCAAATTTTATACAAATTAGTGATGTGATTTCCTACTGATAGCAACACTGTCCCTGGCATTCAAAGCACTGTGTAATAGCTACTAGGTTTACAAGATTAACTAGGAAAAAAACCAACTAGTTAACTGCCAAAATATTCCAACACGCTTGGTTTTATTACTCATTTTTGTTTGTAAGACTCTGGCCATTTGTTCTGGATTATTTAGTCTGGCAATCAGTGTTCTTCCAAATGCACTTTGGAGTTTCATTTCACTGACAGCATCTGACCTGCTACAGTGCTGGTTTGCTGGCAAATATCCTAATGATGCGTTTGTAAACATCTTGGTGTGAGGGCACAGGACCCTGGCACTGTAACAGAGATGGAAAATGGGCAACTTACACATCAATCATGTTGGTTGTTCTGGCTAAACCCTCAGGAACACCAGTATAGAGAATGGAAATACTCTCTGCATGTACCAAACAAGGATAGCCAGCCAGGTTAAAAACTAATCCAGGAAAAGCAGTGGTGTTTGCCCTCTCTAAAGGCAATACAACCTTCAAGCCCTCTCACTAAAAATTTATGACAGCTGAACCTGCAAGTTTTAACTTTGCAAATGAAACTAAACTGGAGAAAGTGGAATGAGGCCCAAAGGCTTTTCTTTCTTCACCTAGTTGGGGTAGTTTTCCCTCCCTTTTAATTATGCAAATAGCAAAATGGAAACCATTTAAAAAGCTTATTAAAATAATTTTAATAGGGTTCACCTTTTTAGCAGGAGGCCAGTGTTCATCTTGTGCTCAATCCATCAGCACAACAAAGTCATTCTAACCATTTTTGCACTACTTTGTGATGTGGGGACTTCATAATTTTATACATTTTAATGTAAAGCCATAACTTAATTTAAAGTTATTCAAGTTACTACAATCAAAAAGCTTTCTGAAATGTGGAAGTAGTCTTATCATCCTTTCAGTTGTGTCCTATTAAAGAGGAATTCAGTTCAGTGGCATTGTTCTCCTAATCCATTACTAACAGTGATAGCCTCAGAGACCAATAGCAAAGCTTAGCAAGAATTGGATTTTTTTCATTAAAATTTGATGTTTAAAAACTCATCAGCTCTGGTGCTTTCAGAAAGTGAAAACACTTGAAGCTTTTGCTTTTATACTGCTATTTCTAGCAATTTCCTAAAAAAAGTCAGTGCTTAAAATACTTTATAAGTTATATTTTAAAATTGGTATTAGAAATACCACTTGCTAATATATGCCAGGGCTGAAAGCACCAGAAAGCTTAATAAGATAAACCTTACAAGGCTTTGGGGACTTTTTAAAACAATAGCTTCTTTTCTGTGAAACAATACCACCTTTTCAAGATCTTCATGTCAATCTGACAATCAAAAGCTCTACCACAAGGTCATAGAAGGTCACTGGTGACAGAGGCAGGACTAATTAACTTGCTCATCTAATTTCTAACATAGGTTCCCCCTCTCCCATTAATATAGATGCTAGCTCCTCCCAGCACCAATCACATAATTATTCCATTGACTACTGTTAAGTGCTGCAGGCTTTAAATCAGATCTTGATCTGAATTATCCATAGAGCAAAGCATACACAAGTATCACAGCTCTTTCTATAGGATACAAATCCGATTACCAAAAAAAACCCCAAAGCCAGATATATTGAAGCATATTCCCTGACTCTCAAAAAAAATCACATTATGTTGTAATTAGGGATTTGCAAAGTCAGCTCTTCCCAAGAAAGACTCTACCCCAAAGCAAGAAGAAAGGCACATGATTTGCCTCCAAAACAAGGATCTGTTTAAAAGACAAGGCATGCAAAGGGAGCCTGCTGGAATGCAGAAATGGGAGGGCATGTCCTCCTGCATTTGTCTACTAAAAAGAAATTCTGCCTTGAGCAAAGGCAAACCTGTCTGTGGGATCGTTTTTGCTCCAGGACCTGGTTACACTTGGTGGGTTAAGCAGAGGGATGGGGACACATGTTGTGTACCTCAGGGGGATCTGACTTTGGCTGAGAACAGCCTGTAAGGTTGGAATGTACCACTGGTTGCTGAATGTCACTGTCACTGCATATTCTAATTACCATGGACAATGAGAACAGACTTCTCCAATCACATCTGTCATGGACCAAATGAACGCTGTCCATATCTGGGGGATGGTCAGTGACCACTGAAATTGTATATAATTATATGTAGATATGTAGTTACATGTAGATATGTATAGATCTGTGTGTTTACAGTTGAAATGTATTAATTTGGGCATTAATCAGATTATATGGGACAAGGGGTGGAATGTCCTGGGGTAATCCATAATGTTATGGTATTCCACATTATCTGCATCCCCCAATATTGTTATTGTATCATAAGACTACCAAAATGAGAACCTTGTGTGTGGAGGGGTTGTTATCCTGGCTGCTTTTAAAACTGTCACTCTCAGGCAGCTTCCAGCTTTTTTTGCCACTGGCTATTTGCTTTGTGGGCTAGCTGGTCTTTGTTTAGGCAAAGGCTTTCCTTCCCTTTTTGTGTTCTCTTTTCATTTTTTTTTTTTCCTCAGCTCAGAGAGTTAGGAGTTTTGAGCTCCCTTTGGGCAAATTCCATAGGCACCCTCCATACAGCACTCCTTTGGGCATGTTTAGAGGTATTTAAATGACTTTGGAACTAAGCAGGTAAGAATCAAGCTTCTTTGAGGAGCTAAATTGCACTAAAAATTACTGGGACTTACATTTTTAGCCTCTTGGGAAAGTCTCTCTATGTTTTTCATGCACAGCATAATGCAGATTCCTTGAATCAGAGTTAGTTTCCTCCAGAGTTGTACAGGTGAAGCAAATTTTACCTCTACATCTCCAGAAGTGCTTGAGTGACACTAAAATTTCATTTTACCCAAGGTGGTACTGAAATTTACTCAAATTCATATACCTTTTTGAATTTTCTTAATGTGCAAGCATTCTGAGAGATGCCACTTATGATTCAAGGTGAAACTGCTCTCTCAGGTTTTCAAACCTCAAACTATTCATTATAGCTATTTGGAGCATTTTTCTGTGCAAGTCTAATGGCATGAGCACATTATGCTGAATTACTATTATGCCACATCAATTGAATTAACTTCTGAAGTCAGTCTATATCCCAAATTGCAATCTTATTCTGCCTAAATTTTGTTCAAAATCCACAGGACTTATTATTTCTTACAATGTCTGCATGCTAAAAGCTTACATTTATTGGCTTTAGGCAGCTCCAATGAAAACTGAATTGTAGGTTGGCAGGGAAAAAAAAAAAAAAAAAAAAGGCAGTAAGGGCTATGATTTACAAATGTTCTATCAGTGTGAGCCTTCTTTGGGAAGGGAATGGCCAAACTGAAAAAGGATCAAAAGAGACCTGGCTAGTGAAGGAAACCAATCTTTTCCTGGAACACAAGTCAAAACAAGTCCTGTCAGAATTTATTTAGAAAGAACAAGAGGATTGAATTTAGTATCCCTGTGTGTAATCTGCTGGAGTGGGCTTGGCAAACACCTACCAAAAACCTTGATGTGCATCACCCTCTGCTTCCTCTGGTGAAATCCCATGCTGGAGGAAGACTGAAACACTTGCTTTGGAAAGCACCAAATTCAACCCAGTGTCCTTGGCTGAGCACACCTTTTATTCATCTGTCTATATTTTTATAGGCAGAGCCATTAATGGAGATTTTGATGAAGGTACACATCTTCAAAACTTGATTTGTAGGAGTACGTCAGGAAATTTATGCTGTCCTGACAGCAAAACACATTAGGATGTGGAGCTAAACTGGAGCTCAAACTATATGCTGTTCCATCTTCTACACTTACTAAATCATGATAAACATAGCTCCTTATTTTCTGATACTCTGAAATATCTAAAAAGGAAAATATTTTGAGGGTTTTTTTGTTTTTTTTTTTTCTCTCAGACGTTTCTATTGCTGGCTTCCACCAAGGTGTTAATTCAAAAACTTTGTGTAAGACAAATAACAAGAATCAACCCAAGTTGAAGAAAAAGGTGCTATTTCCATTATTTCATCCTTTCCTTAAGAACCAGATTCCTGGAGGTATCTCAGCATAATGTTACTTTTAAAGGGGAAACAAGGCACAGGAAAATTTAGAGCCTTATTGAAAAAAAAAGCCCTAGAAATCATCACCTCCAAAGGAACTCAAGTGAAAATGCAAACTCAAAACTAAACAAAGGATTTGACTTCTAAGTTAATCTAATTTTGGAAGGTTAATTTTGGCTGAAGGTAACAGCAATATTTCAGCCAGTTCAGTGTCTACAATACTTTCCCCAGACAGTTCTACAGATTGGACAGCAAAATTGAATTATGCAGCTCATTCAAGATTTATTTCTGCCTCTTGCATTAACACCTATCATTGAAATCCTCATCGGCAGACACGAGGAAGTGAGGAGGTTAAGGACAATTATATTATTAATTTTAAATAAATTGAGCGTGTCTATCTTTTAAAGAGGTTCAAAGTACCAATAAAAAAGAAGAGCAGAAGCAATGCCAGGAAGATGCATATGCTTCTTCAGAACTCAACATAGGCTCACATCACCACGCTGTTAACAGGTTGACTTTCACTCCCTGAGCTCTGTAAGTGGCAGCAAAAGAGAACACACGACTCCTGCTGGCTGCTGAGCTTTATTTCTACATCACAGACCACAGGATGGATATTCTGAGCTGGAAGGGACCCACAAGGACCAAGTCCAACTCTTAATGGAACGGCCAGTCTGGGGATGGAACCCACAACCTTGGTGGTACCAGCAGCACACTCTAACCAGCTGTTGATCCCTAAAAACCCCACCAAGGATTTTGCTTTTTTCTCTCTTTGCTGCCTGCCAACTCACCTGAGGAAATGCAGCCCTGAGGACAGGGAAGAGGAAACAGGGAACAGAGACAAGGAGATAGACTAAGGCTTGGGAAAGTTTTTGTCTTCCTTAAGCAACAACCTGTTTGGATTTTGTTGGCATAACAGTTGTTTTTCCCTAAAGAAACTGTTGACAGCAAGAGCAGGAAAGAAAGCCTGGGGTTCAGGAATGCAAGGCTTCTGACCAAAGAGTCAAGAAGCACAGCTCAATCTGCCATGCCAGCTTAGACTCCTGCCCAGTTTCTCTGCCTGCACAATGGGAAAACAGAGCTAAAAATAACCTTAATTACTACAACAAAGCATGAGTCTAAGAGAAGAAGAAAAAAGAACAGTCAGGGGAATGATATGCTATAGAAACACAGTATCCATAGAAGCTGGGATTTCAAGAAAATTTCTTTTTAGTGTTATTCATAGACCTAGCAACCACCAAGGAATAAAAGATACTTTGCAGATAAAACAGGAATAGATACATTCACTGACTCAAGTATTTCTTGTGGCAAGTACTTTCTTTACTAAGCTTTTCCTTAAAAAAATATGAGAAAATGAATATACATCATCTGAATTCACTTTAAAAAAGGATCCTATACCCTTACCTACTGATTTTCAAAAAAGGAGAGATACACACTAACTTCTGTTCATTAACTTTACTCAAAAGAACTCTTGGCTGTTTCATTTATGGCGGATTTAATCAAGCAAGGTTGGCTCTGCAAAACAATTAATTTAGAGTTTTGCCCTGCAACAGGTCCCTGATGAAAAGCTAAATTAATAGATTGCAATAGGATATTTTGGGTAGATAATTTAAAATGCAATTTAGATGTTTTCTCTTAAGATGTATAGGTAAAAACTTGCATATTATTTTCCAAAACTCTATGCTAATGTCAAATAGAGTTCAAAAGGCTTGATACCAACAAATGCCTAAGCAAAAGTGTTTACAGTGCAAATAGATGCCAGGCTGGAGATCAAAGTCAAGTTCTCAGGTTCACCTCACACAAAAATACTTCATGTAATGCTCTTTCCTACAAATAAGGCATTGTGAAACTTTCAGTTAATTAGCATTTGTACCAGCTAGGATAAATAAAATAACTTAATTTTATAAACAAACCTTGAACTTACTGTGATTTAAAAATCGCAATCCTTACAATTTGGGGTTCTCTGGAATCTTTTACTCCAAGTATTTCACCTCCATTCTGATTAAATATGCCCACTTCTAAACCCAGGCTGAAATAAGGTAACACTACATCTCAATTTTCAATGGCTGAATTAGCCATTAGCTCTTGACTAAGCAAGTGGAACAACCAAACAAGCTTTTACACCCTGCTACAGTTATACCAACACATCACCTGTGAAGCTTGAAAGAGATTGCAAAGGCTTGTCAGCAAATCAAGGAACAGGATGAGGAGTGAAAGTCAACTGAATACCAAGTCAATGAAGCCATGTGTCTACTTGATACCAAGGTCTAACACTCTCACCTTCCACCTGACCAAAATCCCATGTGAGAAACAGCTACAGTCCAAAAGCCAAGGACTCAATCCCTCCAGTTATATACCACTGATGTATGCTCAAAGCTCACACTGCCCTGAAAGCCACAAGGCATGAACAGCCAGTGCTTGAAACAGAACTGGCCTGGGCCATCTGCCCCTACTGTGGGATAATTGCCACTTTCACAGCACAGCTCTAGATGTTTTTTGAGCCTTCAGAGCATTACATGACTTTGGAAACCATCACTCCTTAGGTGGTTTTTCTCACTCTTCACCAAGCTGTTGGCAAAGCCAGAGCAAACTACAGCAAAATATGTAGTGAAAAGAAAATACCATGATTAGAATCTAGGCACCAGGAGGGTTTGATCAGCTTGTTGCATCAAATTCCTCATGGCAGGGATAGTAACATTTGCTTGGCTCCTCATCCTCTTTATCTAACTTCCCTTAGGCACAGGGGACCCTCAGTTTCTCAACACTGTGAGTTGTCAGGACTACTGAGTGGAATGGCCAAAGGGCACATGGCAAAACATATTCATGTAAACAGTTGTCATATATTGTTATGCTTGCAAAATATACAGGTAATAAAGTTTTAATGACCTAATTTAGTTAAAATAGATACAATATAATTTTAAGTTAAAACCTGGCTATAAAGCTCTACATGGCCATGACCTAAGCATCGATATACACTGCAGTTTTAACACTAAAATTATTACAATAAAATCTGTTAGTAAGCCAATGAAAGGTCAGAAAGATCAAGGAAATGAAATGGTTTACTGGTACAAAAATACACAAATTGAGTACTAGACTGGAAAATGGGCATGCCTTTATGCTATCTATTGAGGATGTGAAAGAAAAAAAAATCATTTTGTGCTTTGTGTAAGCCTCACATAGAAATCAGTGGGAGGATGTTTTGTTGGTAGATCAAAGAAAAAGTGAAGTACATAGAAAAAATTCAAACCACCTAAGAAAAGGCTCCAACTGTAAGCAATCTACTTTTATTTTAATTTCTCTAAAGCTCTACCTAATACCATTTTAGCTTTACAAAGAATATAATTCTTAATGACTTGTATGATCAAGTAATCCCCATGTTGCTACAATACAATGTTGCAGGGTATACAGTTTAGACTTTGATCATGCCTCTTCATCTTTCCCAAAATCCCCCACCTCCTGCCCCTGGGCTGCAGTAAAACATGCATTAACACAGAAATATAAAGACCTAATGTGTGATAGGAGTTCAAAATCATGCCATCTACACAGCACTGTAGAACTACCAAAATAACTCAAGTCCTCAAACTCACATAACTTTGTCCACAATAAAATTAATTTTTAAAATTAATTGAAAGAAAAGGAGTATGTTCACAAAGCTGAATTACAAAGTAAAATTCAAAGATGCCTAAATATTGCTTTACTTCTGTCATGAGATATTTGGTTATACTAAGATAAACAGTAAATCTCCAACAAACAGATTGCATTTAAAAAGTAACAGTATTTTTTTTAATCTTGTCTTGCACAGAGACCAGCTGTCTATAGTGAACACTTACCTCACCTACCACCTTTCCCCTTAAATAAATCTATTTCCTATTAACATCTCTAAGAGCTCCTTTTTTTTCCCCTGGACTGGGAGTAATTTAGTTTTTAAGAGCTGTTTCCTTACTTTGCAATGTACTGCTGCCATCTCCTGTGTTAAACAAGGCAGCAAGTAATTTAATACTTACAAACAGTTATTTAATGCTGATCATATGGGACTGGTTTCTGTTGGTCAAGCAGGGAGTATTCCACCTAAACACACAGCAGAAGCCTGTTAAAAAGTTGGCATTACCTCTAAGTGACAGCGTCGTTCTGCAATCACTCGCTCATCCTTGTTCCCAAAGAGTTTCTTTGGAGGGAATTCTAAAGTGGCAACCTGGAAGACATTAAAGGATGAATCAGAATCACAAGTGACAAGCTCAAATGAGAAAATTCTGTTTAAACTACAAAGCAAGTAGGAAGAAGAAACTGCCAAATATTCATGAGCTACACTATGTGCTATTAGTAAATATCACATTATACATTTCTACTGAGGTTATTGAGATCTGCTCTGTAGTACTGCTAAGATAACAATGCATTTTGTCACTAGAGAGTGACTGGAAGAACATTTAGGAACTGGACTGCCACTGTTTCCCCACATAAATATCAAAAATTTGCAATCCAAATGTGATGTGATAGTATCAAATAGGAAATAAGAACAATTTTTGCAGGAA
>WEIU01016112.1:0-55061 GCA_013389925.1 Aegithalos caudatus | reverse complement strand
TGCCAGTTTATGTATAGGTAGGTATATAAATATACCTATTACACATACATACACTCAGAAGGATTTTTCATCCTGCAGAGGTATGTTATAAAGGACTAATCAATTAATGCAGATAGCATTTCTATGGGGCCAGATACAGAAGTTACACAAACCTCAGGCCTGCTGGAACATTTCTGTGTCCTACACTTTCCCAGTGCCCCCCTGGCAGATGGCTGTCTCACAAATAAAGCACAAAGACCATTTCCATCACACAACAAATGACCACCCACCTACATGACAGAAAATGCTCCAGCCACAAATTTCACCATCACTTCAGCAACTCAGTTATTTCAATGGGTTCTACTCCATGCCCACATGGGTTTCATGGATTCTACACTACATGCCCCCAGTCCAATGCCCACCAAAATGAGAAAGAGACATTTAAAACTCATCAGGCTTGAGTTTCAGGCCATCCAAACAATGCAGACATGACAGCACTAGTTCCCACCTACTTTGTAGCTTGAAAATTATCTTTGCACCATAAGAACTGGATGCATCCACGCAGCAAGGTGAATTATGCAGTCCTCTGTGTGACTGAAATTGCAGTGTAACAGGAAGCCAGTCTATTGTACTATATTTATATAAAAGTACACTATTACTATATTTACCAGAGATAGTGTGCTTATTATACATATATATACACACATATATATATGTATACATACTTGTATACATATACACACCATTGATCTTTGACACTCTTATTACTTTAATGCAGGGGAAAATCTGTTGGTGCAAGAGTCCCACAAATATACAGAGTGATGATAAGACAGTCTTATCTCATCATAATTTTGGTTCATAAAAAATTAATTAAAAAAGCTCAGCAACACAAATACACTGAAGCAATGATAAATGTTACAATAACTGTTTATAAAATTTCTCTGTCCTAATGTACTAGTTGATACACAGACTCTGAACATAATTGTGTGAGATTGAGCAAAGCAAGGTTCAATAGAATTTTGAGGTTTATTTAGAATACCTTACTTTAAGCCAAAGTGCAGTAGCAAATATTTCAATAAATTCAAATTTTGCTATTAGTGATGCTACAGCACCTTTATGAAGCTGTACAGTAACTTCAGTGGAGATAATCACTGTTACAGGTTAATGCACACAGCACAGTATGTGAGTGAGCAGCATTTGTTCTAGCACTGAAATATGTAAGAGATCTTGCAGGTATGGATTTTGCATCAAGATGTTTGCCATGGCTCTGCAAGGGAATTTCACTCTATCCAGATTCAGGAGTATAAATTATTCTTTCAGAATTAAATGTTTGTGTACCCTCAGGCCCAAATTAATTCTTCAAGGGTCTCACCTTGACTATGAGATGAACATTTTGTGACAATGTAAGGCAGAACAGTGGAACTCGACAGGTAGCAAGGTAAATTATTCTCCTTCCATGGAATTTCTGAAGCACACCCCTCCCTTCCTTGTCCCACTTCCTGCAGTGGCAATGGAAGCATTTGGCAGGCAGTCTTTTTTGGCAGGGATGTTTTGTCATTTTCTAGGGCTGCTGATGAGGTGATGTATTTTCTGTCAGGGGAAATTAAGAGGCATATTCCCCAGCCTGATAGGAAGAGAGGGCTTGAATGATTTCCTGAGAAGCTTCTGTATGTAGCGTGCAAGATTTCTAATTTTTATTTTGACAGCAGAAGCATCTCCCTACTAAAATTAATCAGTGCATGGCTGCAATCCAAATTTCATTATATCCATAGGAGTGTGCACACACATGCATACTTGTACCATGAGCAAGGCTGGGACTATGCTTAGACCCAAAAGGCAAAGTCAGATGATACATTTTAAAATAGTACAGAGAGACCTCAAGACTGCATATCAGCATTCCTAATGTCTTTCAGACATTAAACTTTTTAGAGTTAATGATGTTTATCCTACCTGGCAATGGTTGCTAGGCAGTAGCAACTGTAGAGAGAGGCAAACAGTCATTTGCAATTTACCCCTTAATTTCTTTACAATAAATAAAGGCCATGTTTTATTTCTGGGTCTAGAGTTACTTAGAGGTATGTTATTTGTCTGTCTCAGCAATACTATCTGTAAGAAACAATACTTACCTGCCACAATGGAGTATTTGTGAGTTAGAACAATCAAATTTACACAGTATTAGGTTCAGTCCTCAAGCAGAAGGTGCTCAGTACATGTTATTCTAGTGAACTTGAAAAAGCTGAATGGATTCCACTTCTCCCACATTCCAGTCAGGAGACTGGTTTTTGGCAGGCATCTAATGCTGGTAAGAGCAGATGGCAGAACAGCTAGTGACCCATTTTTTGGTCACCTCTTCTATCCTACATACAACTCTGATCTTGAGATTCTGGGAACAGCACATACCTAACATCTATATGGAAGCAAACCCTTTTGAAATGAAACCATACTTCATAGTTTTCAACTACTGAGCCCCAGGGAGAGATGCAGTTTGGAGACTGGCCCTTTGGAAACCAAGAGAGTGAAAATGAAGGATCCAATACCATGAAATGCTCTGCCTGGGATGGGGTGCACTCTCATTTTAGAACTTTTATGAAAAATAGTCATCATCATTTGAAGGGTGTCCTTTAATTTCTGCTATAATCTGTTGGAGACTCTTCACTGACATTATGTCTGCTCAGGGGCCTGCTGGATTTAATTCAGTTCAGGGGTTTTATGGTACAGGAGAACAGAACATGTTAATGAAAACTCTTCTACAATACTTTGCAGATGGTATTTCAACATATAGTGGACCAAAGTAAAATACTGCATAATACAGCCTTATAGGCTTGTCACTTCTGAAACATGAAATTGTTCCAAGTATTATGCTCCCTAAACATTAAAAAAGTTCCATTTTCTGACATCAAGCAAAAGTCTACAGGATTGAAACATCTCATTATTTTTGGCTTTTACAGTCTATGTTTTAGTGTCTACAATAAGGTAAAAGACTTTTTTAAAGAAGAAAAACAGGGCAGACATTGATGGAGGCTGAGTCATCTTTAATCTTTCATCCCAAATTCTCTTTGTACTTCAATGTTTTGATACATTTAAGTGGGGGGGAAAGGGGGAAAAAGAAAATTAAGGAAATGCTAACTATTTAAATTAAAAAGTCAGTCATCTTTAATTCTCATGTTACTTTTACATTTTCTCATTTTTCAAAAAGTAGGTCTGACTTTTGATCCTTTGTACCAGAAATCTCTGTCACAGATGAGAAAAATCAAAGAGAAGAACGTGGCACTTTTTTTGCAGCCACTGTGGCTGTACCTGAGTTGATTTTGCAGGGAGTAATGAAAGAAAAAACTCCTACTTTTACTTTTTGAAGTTTAAAAAAAGTAACTTAAGCCTCAATTTCTCAAGACTTATTAAGACTCCTAGAGTCTAAAGAAATTAGACAGAAGCTGTATTTTTAACTAGGAACTTGCACCAAGTATAGCTTAATTTCTATATATTTATTTATATTTTATCTGAAATAAATTATCTGTTCTACACAATTAGGTAAGAAAGCAGTAGGCAAAGGTAAAAAGTTAACACTTACTGGACAGATTAAATGCTGCTTTACAAATTCTGAAAACAAATGGAGATCAAAGAGAAATCATTTGATATACTATCCACTAAAAATGAAAACAACAAAATAACATATTAAAACACCTAAGTCATATTTTCAGCTGATATAGCTCAAAGTATTTAAAGTTAAGTGAACAAAGCTCTAAACTTATTCTCCTTTAAACAAAATAGTAACACAGTCCTCCTTCAGTGCTCTCCCAACATGTATGCTACAGGTAAATCATGCCCTCAAGAGGACAGAAGGATCAGAGATATTATTTCCCATTATCAACTAAGCAGAGAGAGGGAATATCCAGGAAATTATTTTCTGGATATTCAGCTTGTCACCTACTTTTCCTTTTCCATTTCTAATACTTTCTCTTTACTTTTTCCATCTCTGCCAACATGTTCTTCCCCCAGTTCCCAGCTTGTGTCTGTTTCAATGCTGTGCTCCTCTCCATTCCTGCATGACCTACACCTCATTCTTTTCCTGACTCCACTGGACCATTTGCAATCCTCCCTGTTATCTGCCAGAAGGGGACAAGGATTTGATATTCTCAAGAGGCAGCATATCCAAGGATTAGCCAAAGCTCTGAGGTGGACCCATACCAGCCTTCAAATGGAATGAACTCCCTGGAGAAGGCTGAACAGCAGCAACAAAAGTCACTATTTATTATAGCAAACAAGGGTAATTAACCTCCTAAATTGAGAAAAACTCAAATGACCAAGAAACAGAACAGGAAAAAGGATGTAAGCAACCTTCCTCCTACACAAAGGGTCTCTGCAGAGGGGTCCCCAGTCCAGCCCAAAAGCCAATCCTTCACTGTCTTTGAGGGGAGCAAACTCTGCTCCCAAGGTCTTTGTAGGATTTCTGAGAGCTGAGGAGCAGCTTTAGGCTCATCCTTGCTGTGTCTCAGCTCCCAGGCTCACAGCTCTCTGTTGTTTTCTCTCCTTGCTGCTACAGGAACCAGGGCCTGGATCTCCAAACACACACAAGGGAATGAGCATCTCCCTCCTTCCTTGGGTAAATCTACTCTGAAAAACCTTAAATAAATTGGTTGGCAAATACTTCCCTTCTGACAAATGCAAGAGATTGCAGGAGTACTGGAGTTTTGGGGGTTGAGTTTTTTTGGTGGTTTTTGCCCCCTGGTATTTTCTGCACACAACTTATACCACAATTTGGTTTCTAGTCCCTTCACAGCACAGCTTTTTCTCTTCAAAGAAGCTGCTTTGCCCCAAGTACATGAGAACATTCTTTTCTTTCTGCAGCCCATCCTTTTTGCTCCATGCCAAAGCTTTACCTAACCTCAGAACTGGTTTAACCTTTTCCATTTCTGGCTGGCAGGGACAACTCCTGGTTTGCAGGCTGCTTTTTGCTGGGCCCTAATGCCAGCAGCCCTGTGAGCCAGGTGTGTTTTATTCCCTCCAGCACACATCCCATGGAGGTCAGAGTGCACTGGGAGCCTTCAGAGGGTTAACCTGCCAACCAGACAATTGGGCAACTTCTCCACTGTACTTAAGACTGGTTACAATTCCTTGCTTTTTTCCTACTTATCTCACTGGAACACCATGCAGATTTATATTATAGCTGTATCTACATCTATTTATCTATCTACCTAAGCACCAAGAAACACAAGCACTTACATCTCCTCCCATAAATAAATGCAGTTCTGTTGCAAGTCAGGATGTTGTGACTAACCCCCAATAAATTGGTATTCATCAATAAATGAGCATCTTCTCAGGACACACAAGCTCTCACAGCTCTGCTGTCTTTAGTTCTGGGTAATTCTCTTTGAACTTTCAAGATTTTTTCCAGTTACCTTCCTCAGACAGCCATAATTGTTTCTCCAAAGGAGATTTCAAGTCTGTCTATCCCACTTAAGAGGGACAAGAACACAAAAAGAGAAATTCTCCTCTGAAGCACCCTGAAACCTCCCTATGATGATGCAAAATGACCAAAGATTTCTCTGAATCATGCCCACCTGCCCATCAATCAATCAATCACCTGTAATTATCAAAACAGTTTGAGAGCTCTCATATTCATGTTTCTCCTTTAAACCAGTAAGATGACCCAGACTTAATCTGTAGTTTTGGAGCTATGGTGATATGTGGAGGCTGTGGTTTAACAATGTAATTTTAACTCCATTTAGTTTGCTTCCTGCTACTGAGAAAAATCAAATTAACTGCAGCCAGAGATTACCTTGCACTACAGGAGTATTTTCCTTAAAGCAATTCTAGACTACTCAGAATAATAGCATACCAAAATAGAGCCATAAACAAGAGTCTATATAACATTTGACAAATTACTTCATTGTTTGGTCCATTATAAGCAGTACAATAACATTTAAATACAGAATACCTATGAAAATGTGCAATAGGATGTAACAAAGTTCAGGCAAGCCTTGCATATTTCTATAAAATTATGTAGTTTGGGGATTTAAATCTTTTATAAAAATTCAGAAGCTAATATAGTCAGGGCATCTTTCTAAATAGAAACCAATACCTGTATAGGATTACCAATGAAGGAGAGACAGACAAAAATTGGCCTGAATGGAAAAGAAAATATTTTAAGTTTCATATGCAGGCTGTAAAAAGGCAGAATAAGACAGTGCAGATCAACCAAAGATATAACTGCCATAACAGTCAAAACCAAATAAAAACAATTAAATTTGAGTTGTGGATGTGTTTGGAAAATAAGCATGAAAAATTCCTAACATATCATGTCTTTGCAACCTTGATTTTGCTCCCTTGTTCTATCCCTTGCCCCAAGAGAGAAGTCTCTTGGGGGGAAAATACCAGCATGGCATGGCAGCCCATCATCTAAGACAAGGGTATGTGCTGACCTAGAGATTAAATGGACAAGTTTAATACTTGTTTATTATGCTCTTAGGTCGTGATTTTGCCAGCTAAACATTAATCTTCCTGTTGCTTCAGGTTAGTTCTTTAAAGAAACAGTAACATTTGCTGGTTTTGTGAGGTTGTGTCATCAAAGTTTAACGCATCAATCAATCTTTATAAATTTATGAGTCAAACCCCACTTCTCAAAAGGTTATAAAGTTATTTTCTGGAGATCTCTGTAGGGTTTATTTTCCTTTCAACAACGATTTGGGATTTGATTCATTATCTTCCTGCTGGGATTTCCAGCAAGCTCAAGGCTGTACCTGCAGTAGCACAAGGTGGGCCATGCATCAAGCCCTACCTTCACCATGGCTGGATACAACCTTGCCCCAACTCTGCATCTCAGTCCTGCTGATGCTCCTGTGCCAATCCCACAATATCATTTGATTTAAGAAACAGAAACAGGCTCAGAGGAGGGGATTTGCCACAGCAGTTTTTACAGCTCTCCCTAAGAAGATTTGCTTGTTGCACATGAATTCATCTCAGTGACATCTGGCAGCATTTATGACACATCCCCATCTCGTGTGGCTGACTGATACCATAAATTTCAGTCACCCTTGCCTTTGAGAAATGTTAATAATGAAAACTCATCAATGATTTGATTGTACTGCTGACTACACTGATGCCTTTCTGACTACTCCAAATTAATGGCAGATCTCAGGGTCTTAAAGAACAGCTGTCACAGAGAAATACACCTGCAAACAAACATGCAGCACGCCTTCAAGTGTGATTTGTTAAAAGATATAAAGTGCTAACTCTCACAACAAACTGGACTGATTACAAGGAGAAGTTAGACAGCCCTCTGCATCATTTAAAGTGATAAAACCAGAGGAAAGACAGTGCAGGCAAGCAAATGGGAAGCTTAAAAGGAATGACTTAATCCCCCCTCCAATAGTAAGAGTGATTAATGGTCACACAGGTTATACATTTAAGTTTCTAGTCATACAGACACTTTAGAACTAGCTGCTTTATCATAGAGTTAAAAACTAGTTGTAAGTCTCACACAGATATTCCTTCCACTATTCCTGTTGCCACTAGGTAAAGCTTAAAATGACAGGGAACTAAATAAATGTAATAAACTTAACAGATACATTTTCAGGAGCTTGCTTTGCAAAAGATTTTGAATGTGCCGGACACAAAAGCATCCCTGGGTACAAAGACTCCTGTTACTATCAGTTTCATGAGCAATTCCATATTTAGTACTGCTCTCAGGAGTCAGGATGGGGGGTAAGAATGGATATTTGTTTTCAGGTATAATAAAATGTATTGATCAAGCACTTGAAGCTAAATGCTCTGTAAGTGAGACCCATGTAGACATGGAAATCTCAAAGACACTCCCATGAAAAAGCCAGTGCAGCATTGAACCAACATGGTTACTTAGGGCAGGGCAGAAAACAGGGATGTGTTTTACAAGTGCAAGAATCTGGGGGTACATTACATGTCAGGAATTTTGTAATTCCCATCTATCAGATGCTTTCTAGAACAATGTTCTTCCCCAACAAGCACTGCTTCACTGAGTCTGTGTAAGAGTAATGCTGCTTCAACTACACAAGTTTTAACCCAGGAAAACTGGGGAAAGCTAAAAAAACACATTTTTTTCATTTTTTTTACAGCAAATTTACTGTGAGTTACAGCACATATGAGCCTTCAGGTGCAATCAGAATGGAAATTATGCTTCTCTACCTATTTAAATAAAACCCTGCAATACATTAATTTACAGTTACTTTACATTACTGGTACTATCAAAGAACTGAACTTAAAAGTAAAGGTCTCCTTATTTATTCCCTGATTTAAAAATAAAATTGGAGTTAGATTTGAATTGTACAGTGACTAATTTAAGGATTTAAAATCTTGTGAGAGCACTATTTCAATTTTTTTTTTCCATAGAGAACATAAGATTGGGACATGTAGTGTTCAACAGCAGTTTTAAAGAAATTTTAAAATTTTCATGGAAAATGTAGAGTATCCACTCAAACAGATTCAGAGTACCTGCACCAGTGCACAACACAAATATCAAAGCATCATTAACACCCAGCAGTACCTACAGTTCAGTATGGCAGAAAATAATAAATTCAATAGAGAAGAAATTAACCAAACAAAACTACCCCTTTAATTCTTTTTATGATTCACAGCATTTTAACCAATTATAGATAACCATTAATCAAATGTTTTTAAAATGTGTCCCAAAGTTTGGCACCCATGAGAAGGGTGTTTTTTCATCTCACTCTCACTCACATCACTAACATTCTCATATTGAATTTTGGTTTTCAGACATGGCCAGATAGCTTACCCTCCAACACTATTATTCCTGGCTTTGGTTCTGAAATATGTCCTACAGTAACTGGACTACATCCTCTGCTTTCAGTCTTCTCTTGACATCTTCAATTCCATACCTGCAGCTCAATATTTTTCCTGAAAGCCACTTCTTTGTGTTTATTTTCATATTAAACCACAAGAGATTGTATTTTATTGATTTCTGTCATGCAGGCATGTCTAGTATTTTTTTTTTTTTTCACTTGAGCTTTCTTGCTTTAGGCTCTCTAGATGGATTGACAATTCTCTTTTGTAAGATGGAGCTTTCTGTATGGTGTGTTGCAGAGACAGATGGTAAAAGGACCCTTCCACTTTTTTTTTTTTTTTTAATATATTTACATTACAGCAGTGAAGAGAGCTTTACAGGAAGATCTCACTGTGAATACAAAACAAGGGATTTAGAAATATTTAGCAACGGTACTACCAGGTGCACAGGCCAGAGAATTGGTTTTCTTCCTTTTTTCTAAAGTCAAGTGATTTTTAACTGAGAAACACAGTATTATTTTCACCATACTGAATCTGAAAGATCATTAGCAGGAACATGATAAACTAATATTTAAAAAAGACCCTTAAACAAAAAAATGTCTCTTGTGGATTGTAAAAATGCTAACCTTAAGGTTGGTTTTAGAATTATAGAATGATTTGGGTTGGGAAGGACCTTAAAGCCCATCTCATTCCAACCTCCCTGCCATGGGAAGGATGCCTTCCATTAGACCAGGTTGCTCCAAGCCCTATACAACCTGGCCTTGAACAGTTCTGGGGGTGATGCACCCACAGCTACCCTGGGCAATCTGTGTCAGTACCTCACCAACCTCACAGGGAAGAATTTCTTCCTAGGATCTAACCTAAACCTTCCCTCTGTCAATTTAAAGCCATTCCCTCTTATCCTGTCACTCCATGCCCTTGAAAAAAGTTCCTCTCCAGCTCTTTTGGAGCCCCTTTAGGTACCAGAAGGTGCTTAAAGTCACCTCAGAGCCTTCCCCAGGCAGCTCCCTCAGTCTGTTTTCATGGGAGAGGCACTCCAGCACTCTGAGCATCTTTCCAACCTTCCTCTGGACTCTCCCACATGCCCACAGTACTCTAGGTGCAGGTGGTTTTCCAAGCTGCAAGCACACATTCCTGGGTCACACTGGTGCCACTGGCAAACACTCCCCTTCTTGTTAGGGAGCACAAGCAAGAGCATAGCACTTCTGCTCTTTCACTCCTCTAGAGTAGCTCCAGAAAATAAAAGCCATAAATATATATTAAAATGTAGAACAATTGTTACTAAATACAGAGGAGGAAATTTTTCAGAAGCTTTCCTTTGTTGCAGATTGCATCAGGTAAGAGTCACCTGTATCTCAATCCCATTTAGATAATGAATCGCTCATTTGATGAATACAGCAGTGCCAAAATAAACAGCTAAATATCCTTACTGTGCTGCAAAATATGCAAACTGTATTTCTATATTCATTCTTTATGGTTCCAAAGAGAGGAAAACCCTGAAATATCCTACTCAAAAGCTGCCTCATGAAGCACAAGATATAATATAAGGTATAATTCTCCAGATTAGAAGTGAATGAAGTTTAGCAAACAGTTTCACAAGTGCAGTTGTGTCAGTAATTCCATCTGAATATGTAAGAAAAAACCCCACAACAGGCAGCACAGTTGGAGCCTGAAAACTTTTGCTCTCTATGCTATTTGTTCAAAATTAACCAGGGTATTTTCACAAAAACTAGAGTTTGAGCTGGGTCACTATATCAACTGCTATGAAAGGATTCTACTTGAAAGACCCACTTAATCTAGCAGCATATTCCTGACAAACCCAACAAGAACAAGCTGTTCTTCACAATCCCCTTGGAAGGCACTGAGACTGTCACTAATGGCTAATGATTAATGGAGTACATGTCCAAAAGTCCCCTGTAGGAAGGTAATAATAGGAAAAAAAAAAAAAAAAAAAAAAAAAAAAAAANAAAAAAAAAAAGAAACAGCAAAACCTCCAATCCTCCCCTCTGCTTTTCACTAAGCAGCACGAAAACAGAGACACAAGGTTGCAGCCTAAGGCATTCCCCAAGTCAATCCATAGTCAGAAACAGCTAAAAAATGGCTCAGTCTCAATGAGCATCTCAACCTCCAGCTATATTGTCTAGGATTTCTCCTCAGAGGCATTCCTCTCTCACAGATAGCTCTTATCCATACAAAACTGTTTTACTGATAAAACAACATGAATATTTTGATATTATGCAAATTCAGCAGGCAACTGAGCACTGCCTTGAAAATAAGATTATCAAATAATCAAAGGATTTATTCTGCCAAATGGTTCATAAATTATGAGATGACGGACTCACACCTCTCTAAATGCTTTTTTTTCAGTTTCTGTGTTACACAAGTACAAGACTTTTGCACAGCACAATCAATGACATCTGGCATTTGATTAAACTTGTTTCATTCTGAATCTATCAGAAGACTGATAAAGCTCAGAGAACTCTTTGGAAGCTCACAGGTTTCACTTGCTGCTAGGGAAAGATCAAAAAAGACCAGGTCTCATCGACATCCCCAAGAGGAAAGACAGGAAAGGAGAAGAGAGAGAAGCTGTATTTCTGCAGAATCATATGTAGATGAAAACCAAGAAAGTTTTGCTGCATGAATCTAGCATCCAAAGCAACAACAAACACAGATTAATCCCCAAACTGGGTTTTTGCAAGGCTCTTAGACATTCAGATGCAGTTTTGTGACAAGAAATTCACACACTGATTTCATTTTACTACTAGAAATAGATTGAGAATTTCTTATTATGCTGGAAGCAAATAAGCTGGAGGGTTTGGTGGTGTCTCTGATGCTCTGGTCCTGGTTAGCAACTATGAATTCAGAGGGACTATTTGGAATAAATACATTTCCCTGTACTCAAGCTTTCACTGAACTACATGATATGGTTAGCAGCAATGCTTTTCACCCTTTACTTATAGGAATGTAGATACATGTATTGAGAAATATGCTAAAAATTTATTTTAAAAAATTCAGTCAGCAGTCTCATGGTGCAGAAAGAAAGGCCAGGTGAAGCTTCTAAAGATCTACCACTTAAATCCCATGTGTAAGTAGTGGCAAACTAGGGTTGATATGGAAGCACTGCATGTATAAACCTGCAGGCTTGCAGAATGCTCTGAATGTAATATAATTAAAAACAAACTGGAAACATGCATGTGACAGAATATGCCTCCTGTGTATGCACTTCCTAGCTGTTCTGGGTGACAGGAGTATGAATGTTAATCATAATTACTCTAATTTGTACCAAAAGAAGCTGAAGGCTATAATCATGTGTTTGTATAATAGTAGTAAAGGGTTTACACACAAATATGTGCTCTAAAACTTACTACTTTTTTTTTTCTTTCAATATTTATGGAAAGATGTATTGCCAAGGCTACTAAATTCCCAGGCTACAAAGTAAAAATTAATGTCTGTCCTTAATTTAGGATTCATACTTCAAAAACTATTTTCTAAATCCTTTTCTACATATAATTCTGCCAGAATACAAATCATGGCATTTGCTATTTCCAAGCACATCAATGTTGCAAATAATTTTCACTTTAATCTGTGCCCTAATACACAATTTCCATTAAAAAAAAGGCTTTTAGACTGTTTATGCATTCTTGGTGCTTGGTGTTTTTCCTATGGTTCCCATATTAAATCTGTGAGTTCTATTATATTTTACCATTTTTACAACCAAGTACATTAGTTCTGGCCATTTGGAAAACAAAATGAATTTGGTACTTCATATCCAGACACCCAGAAACATCCTTCCAGTTCAGCCAAAACACATCAACAAGCTTATTTCATTACTGGATCAAATATTCAAAGAAATAGACAAATCTTAAAATATTGTTAGAGACTATGCTTACAAAGGCTCCATGAAAGAACCTGAACTAAGAATCCATATCCAAATAAACTGGAACTTTCTAAAATAATGAGACAGCATTTGTAGCAACATATGTAGAACCATGTTCAGTATTATATGCTACACCCTGCTCTCTCTAGTGCATGTAACCTCTGTTTTTAAATTGCTTCTTGGTCTCAAGAGCTTCTAAACATCAATGTCAACAGTGAATGTATTTGTGGATAGATTAGGACTTCAGTTACTGCAGGATTAAAACTTTGGCATAAGCACGGCTGGTTTCAGAAAAAAAAAAATTTCAACAATATCTTAGGAAAGTTCTGTTATTTACAAATATACTACTCTATGCTATTTAAAATTGAACACTAGAAGAATCCAAATGTCCAGAAGTTTGCATTCAATGTGAGCATACTACCTAAAGCTTACATACTAACTAAATATACAGTTACTAATGCCAGTAAAAAATCCAGTGGTAAAATCAGCATTTTCAGGCCAGCCAGCTCTGATGCAATAAACTTCAGACTTCTACTGCCAAATTAGCTCCAAAGCTCCAGGACTCACTAGTTCCATGGCAACAGACTTGCCAGCCCTGCAAGCCAAGTACCTTTATCACAGAATATTAACATAAATGTTGCATTCAATAAAACTCTACAGCTGCAGAGTTGAAAAGCAGAACTGGAGCAGCCAGACAGCCAAGATCCCAGCCCAAACACTGCACTACGTTCTCTGCATAAGTCTGCTGCACCACTCCTGGTTTAATTTCTGTTTGCATTCTTCATTGGAAGGGAGAATTCTCTATGTCTGATAAGACATTAAAAATAATTTAATCATTATGAAAGTACACAGAAATTGCCTAATTATCCTTGAGATTATTGGTGGGGGAAAGAATAAAAATCTCCAAATTCAAACCAAGCACGTTAAAATATTGCATTTCTCTGTCAGAGATCTCTTCCAGAATCCAAGGATGTTCTCCTAAAATTAATGACTTCACCTCAAATTCATTCCCTCTCCATTATCTGTGCCAGCAGTTCATGTTGAAGATTTCTTCCACTTATTACTTATCAAGAGCACCAGATGTATGGACCATTTAAAAAGGAAACAGAGATCCCTCCCTGGCAGTCACCCAAAAAGAGGAGTACAGAGTCAAAAGGAAGGGACAGTGAGGTCAGTCAGTGCAGGCTCCATAAACAGTTCATGACTCTTCATTAATCATCACACAGCTGAACTACACCTGAACAATAAGCAGTAGTAGAAAAGTGTCTAAAATGAACTTAAACAATTAAAAAACCCTGGCGTCTGCTCTATTTTAATAGCAAACATACACATTTTGTGTTGGGTGGTTGTGAGTATGGATGGATGAAATGGGTACTGCTGTCACTGAGATGCAAACATTTGTCTTTCCTCACTGAGATGCCAAATACTTTGGATGAAAAACAGACAGACTACTCTTTGAGTTTTGAAAAATCTGAAACATTTCAAAGTATTTTAAAATGTTTTTAAAATAAGCTTGCAACAACTGTTTTGATTTCAGCATATTTTCTAAAACATTCACTTAGTACTTCTGAAAAACCTGAGAAATATTTTATGCTCTTGGAGTTTCATGCAGTTCTTACAGGTTATTTTAAACTATAAACTCTGTGCCTTAAACCCTAAAAGACACGAATATATATTTATATACATAAATGAAATACAGATATTACAGAAATTATTACATTCTGTTAAATAAGCTAGAAGTCCACAGCTTTGGCATTCCCACTGAACAGGACACACATATGTCCATATGTCCATAAATGAATCTATAAACTCAAGCAAGCCTTGTAGCTTCTCCTTGGCAGCTCTCCAGGGATTTTCTAATATTTTAAGGCAAGAATCACTATAAGCAATAAAAATGGAAGGTGCTTTCCTTAATATTATGTAAAGATTTTTATGTACAAAGAAACAGTTTTCAAGATGACTGACAGGGAACTCCATAAGCAGAACCTACAATGAAAGCCCCACAAAACCTGGATGCAAGTGGGACTTCATAAACCTTGGATTTGGTAAGGAGAAAGACCAATAGGGACTGTTTCTCTGCTCTCCTTTGAAGGAGGGTAGAGACAAGAAAGTGTTACAAAAGTGATAAAGTGTTAGGACAGTGAGATTTCCCTTGCAGCAAGATGTAGATCAGAAAGGAAACTTCTCTGCAGAAACCAACACTGGTACTATTCCAAAGCCAGTAACTGGTAAGAAAAGATGAAGACAGAGGGAAAAATCTAATTATGGAAGTTCTCACTTCTCTATTGAGAATGAAGAGTCCATTTGCTCTCTTCTCTGACTAATAACAAACAAAAAGTGAATTCATTAGAGAGACTACTGCAACTGAAAGCCAAGTACGGTCTTAATTAACAATCCAAAAGTAATGAAATGGTCATTAACAACCTAGCAGGGTAAGAAAGCTGGAGCTGGGCAAATGAGAGTCATGTAGGCTCCCCAAAAAACAGACACTGTTAAATGCTTGCTAGTTATCTGCCCTGGCTCAGTCTCACCCTGCTGCAGCTCCTTCAGTCTTTCCAAATTTGCATGTGACACATTTTAGTTAGATATGCAGTTGTCAGCAGCCCCTTAATTACAGTAGAAGAAACGTGCAGATATATAATATATATGACACTGTGTAAGACTAGAAGATATTAAATGAGTTTCTGCTTTTGAAAGAGATACTTTTTTTTCAACCTTCCAATAAATCAGTTTGCCAAGACATCCCTTTGGGAATTCAGTGGCAGAAACATGAAATGCAAGATCAGCAAATTATTAAAATACTGATATAGTAACTCAGAGCTGAGCAACTAATGAACTGTAAAGTTCACTTCTAAAAGCAGGACACTCATATATTAAACATGCCCACAGTATTTTCGCTGTTCATTATAAATATTAATTTAGAGTGGGAAGGTGAACTGTGCAAAATAAAACTCAACTCTGATAGATTCTGATAAGATCCTTTTAAGGATCAAGTTTCTTTGGAATAATGTATAGGGACTAGAGACACAACTCTGCCAAATTTGGTATTAAAATACATTTTAGCATCATGGTGAATCCTAAATTAGTTCAATGACAGATGAGCAGAAGCAGACAGATGAGTTTCGATTTACCAAACAAACTGAACTGCTACTTACATTGCAAAACTACTTCAAAATTACCATAAATTAAAGATATTTTAAATAAAGGTAAAATTATGGAAAGCCATCAATCACTCACATATGCAACACTGTTAATGAAATTCCTTCAAAGAAAACAAATGCCAAATCTTTACTGCAGCAGACAATATTTTGTGTTTCATCCATCACAACATGCTCTTCCCCTCTGATAAACAAGGACACAGGAGTTTGTAGAAATGCTGATGAGCAGAAGAAACCCACTGCACATGATAGAGGTCTCTTCTGCCCACAAACCTGCCATTCCCTTGTGATGTTCCATGACTCAAAGCAGGAATGGACACAACACAACAGCCTCAACTGTGTAAAGCAGGACAGGAAAAGAGGGAACATCATCAGTGCTGCAAGGGTTTCCAGAACAGGTACTTTCATGCCAGTACCCACCTAAAACCATTTGCTGACAGGATCAAATGCTTATCTTGCTTCTCCTAATCTTTAGCCTGCTTGATATTTAGCAAACATGAGCATATTTGAACCTCTCTGATAATTTAGTGAAGGTTGTTGTGAAGTGAAAGCTCAGTTAAGGCTGGAAAAAGATACTATTGGCAACCTTGTAAGACTTGGTATTTGCAGTGACTTACAAAACTTCTTCACAAAGGAATAGACAGCTTAATAAAAATATCATGTGTTTCCTACATGGAAATTACACACTTATGCTTTGGCATAACTAAACCAATAATTCTGTTAGTGCATTAGATGTGAATCTCAGTAAGTTTGTGTACCTAAGACACAAACATATGGCAACAGAGAAGGGTCAATAAGGAATAAACTGGCACAATAAACTAGCAAAAGTATTGACCTTGCAAGAAAAACCACAGAGAGAAGATGACAAAAGAAAATAAACTGCAAAAGAAAATTGCCTGATACTTATAAGGTGAGCAGAGTAGAGAACTTAAAATATAGATAAAATCCACAGGAAAAATATTAATTATGAACTGTTAACAACAACAAAAACAACTTCAGCTGGGAAGACTCCAAGATGAAGTAAACTATATACCTGTGCTCTAGGCTGGGATCTCTTCACTGTACACTCCTGGATGCTGGACTTTAATTTGACCTAATAATACTAATCATGTTGTCATGGTTCTTCAAAACAAGCAGATAAATAAGAACAAAAAAAAACAAAACCCAACCATTTCCTCCTGTAACACCAAGAAAAGCCTGAATTTGTACTGTCAGTCACAAATGCTTGATTCAAAAATGTGACATCAATATACTGCAGCACATGGGACATTTAAATAGCGGCTTTAAGAACATCAGCTTCCTCCTGAATCCAATTCCTATTTACAAGTACAAAACTGATCTCCCTCTGATGCAACTGTGAAAGAATTCAGTTGTTCCCCAATGTACTGTCAGGACCAATAACCAGCTCTGAAGAAGACCACTCTAGCACATTTTCCTAAATGGGGAAAAACAGTCTGCACAGGGATTCAGGTGGAACTTTTCCATGACAACTGGATGACTGCCTGGCTCTTTTTTCTAGAGTTAGATGCAATTAGGATATTCCTGTTGACAGACTCTAACATGCAAAAGGAAATGGCAATTTAGTCAAATAAAAACATGATACTCATGCTCACAAGTAATATTTTTGAAGCATTTGTGTACAGAGAACAATTCAATTTCCCATTAAAAATCCAATTTTACCTTAAAAAATTTCTGTCATTTAAAAAAGATGACTTGATTCTATTTTCTCTCTCTCCTTTTCCTTTTTTAAACTTTTTCTTAGGTGCACAGTAGTTTCCATTTCTGGTTTTCAAACTGTTTTGATATGCAAACAATCTTGAGCCTCAGACTCAAGGTCTCATTTAATTTTCAGCTTAAAGCATGTGTTAACAAAGACCAAGAAAGCATGTGCACGCTACTGCATGTCTCTCCTTCTTGAACATATCCATATTTTTTAATATACTGCCCATGAATATATGGTCCAAGCTTCTTTATTCTTGTGCTAACTCTTAAATCAGGGTCACTTTCATTGCTTGAATGATTTACTTCTTCTAATATCCAAGGGACCGTGTAGGAAGGAAGAAAAATATTAATAATTAAAATTATATGTGAAAACTAAAAACTGTCATTCCATAAATGCTCACTCCAATGAAGTAAAGCTCCACTAGGCACAGCTCCTCATCCTGAATGCCCAGAGTCTCCAAAGTGGTCAGAAACTTGAAGGCCAGTGTTGCAAAAGGGTTTCTGTGGAGCAGTGCTCTTCCTTCAAATGAGAAGTTGTCAGGAGGACAGGATCTGACTGCAAGTATCTTGCAATGAACACAACAGAAACCACCAGGGAACTACACTACTCAGCAGTCAAGGGAATTTACAGCCAGAAGCAACACACAGAGTTACAGCTTCACTGCAACATCCACCCTGTATTGAGCATCCTTGGATCTCTGAAGTGCTGAAGGGCTTGTCAGTCTTACTGGACATAGGTCTGAGAGGAGTCATAGAATCATGAAATCATTTGGGTTGGAAGAGACCTTTAAAGGCCATTGAGCCCAACCCTCTGTCATGGGCAGGGATATCTTCAACTACATCAGGTTGTTCAGAGTTCCAGCTAACCTGTCCTTGAATATATCCATCAATGAAGCATCCAGTACCTATGCATTGTAAAAATTGTGCCATTGTAAAGTATTTTCTTCCTTACATTCTATTCATAATCTGCCTTCTGTAGTTTAAAACCATTATTCCTTGTCCTGCTGCAACAGCCCTGCTGTAATCTGTCCCCACCTTTCTAATAATCCCCCTTCAAGAACTGAAAGGCTGCTCTAAGGTCCACCCAAAGCCTCCTTTTCTCCAGGCTGAACAACCCCAACCCTCTCAGCCTCTCTCCCAAGGAGAGGTGCTCCAGCCATCTGATCAACTTAGTATCCCTCCTCTGGATCCACTCCAAGAGAGATCCATGTCCCTCCTGTGCTGAGTATTCCAGAGTTGGATAGCTGTGTCTCAGCAGAGCAGAAGTGGAGGATCACCTCAGCAGACCTCAAACCAGGACACCAAGTCAGAGGCCTTACAGATGAGAAGAGAGGACACCCAGGGCTCTTCCCACGTGCACCAACACAGCCACTCCAGCACAGAAGGTCCCTAGATTGGTCAGGCAGGAGCTGTGTTGGTGAAATTGTGCTGGCTGTCTGAAATCACCTCCCTTTTTTTGAGTAAATGGTATTTCAAACCACTTTTTCTCAAGTCTCTACCCTTTTCTGTAAAAGAAGTTTTACCAAAACTTACCTCTGGGTACTTCAGTTTTAAAGTTTTATGCAACTCTCGAAAGCGACTGTACCGCCGAAATACTGTCCACGTCTCATCCAAGACTGTTATCTAGGGCAGACAAGGTAAGAAAAAAACAGAAGTAAACCCATACACTGTACAACAGTAAAACACATGCAAGGTTCTAAGTTTAAAATGGGAAGTTGTTAGCTGTCTTAAATCCAAAAACTTTTATAAGTTTACTTAATTTTTCTTTCATTACAGTGACAGAACTGAATTTAATAAGGAGCACTGACTGCAAAGCAAAAAATGTTTATTCCTTAATCCACAACGATTTGACAAGACTGTAAACACATTAAAACATCCCCAATCACTTCTTGATGCAGCTATTTGACTCTCAGTATTACAATCAGTGGGTGTTCCATTAATGAATAAATACAATTGAGAATAAGTGTAGTGTAGCCTCTCCAACTATTCACAGAACTGTATATTCTTATACATAGATATTGACAATTAATAAATACACATTTCTTGGGCACACAGAGTTCACTACCACACAGAATAGGATTCCAGTTTGTAGGGTAAAATATTATACCAGCTTTTAGTAGAAGATATTCCTTTAAGACACTCTTGGTCTGTGTCTTCAAAATGGTGATGAACATTTTTATACACGAAAAGCATCTGAAAAGCTACAAGTTTTCTAAAAATTTCTTGTAGCCTTTTTCTATTTTATTATTGATGGTATTAATCTGATAAGGTTGACAGAATATCAGACTTTTTACTAATTCAGGCAATCATGGGGCATGCATCATTTTCTTAAAGAACCATGTATCACCACTTAACTCCCACTCTGGAACAGTTCACCAAACTCAAAAATAAATTTAGACTAGCAATGTTGACTTTTTGAGCAGATCCAACACAGCATCTGGCTGAACAGAAATGCAACTGGATCTGAAAGAAAGCATTGTTTTAGGCTGCATCTGCCTTTTCTTATAGAGTACTTGTCAGACACGACTAAAAGGCTTTGAAACACAAGAAAACCAGTTTTGAAAGAATACCAAACAGGATAAATAAAAGGCGAGAACTCAGAACAACGAGGGAAAACTGAGTAAGAATGAGAAGGCTTATCTACAACTTTCACTATTGTCAGGATCCCTGCAGGGCTGTGCTTGATTCCAGACTGCTTCCATCACCTTTTCTCAGGAGACCCTGCATGTCTTGATGAGAGCTGGAGTTCCACCTTCCCTGCTGCTCCTTCTGCCAACCACAGGCTCTGTCTGCAACCATGGGCACTGCTGTAACAGATGCCTCAGGTTTTATGGATGCAAAAGCTCTTCCCACGCTATTTCTAGCACAGCCTTGGCTGAATATCCTGACACAACATGAAAGGAAAGGGAGAATACAAGAATAGTTCTCTGGCATACTAATTCAGCTCTAACATAAGTATGTTTAGACCTGATTAAGCTATTACTGTTTCATCATGTCTTTAAAGACAACACATAAAACTGTCACTCAAATGGAAGCTTTTTTGGAAATGAATCAATCAATTCATACAGAATACTTAATAGCAGACTAACACAAACAGCTCCATGACATATTCCTGCTGTAAAAGAAGGTGCTGTCTTAGCTCTAATAAATTATCAGTTTCTTCCTGCTTTGAATTCTCTCCAGTCAGTTCTTGTGGGACTCACTCAACGTCTTTAATTAGGATCTGTATCCAGTGAAAGAACCTGAGTGGACAGAACATCCTGCTGGCCTATTCCCATACATGTCTATATTAACAAGATGCTCAACCTGCACTAAAACAAAATATTGTTGATAGTATGATAGGGCTGAAAGACTTATGAAGTGACCATGAAGCTGACAAGCAAAGTGGAACTCATTCTCTCTTTTCTGGCATATAAACAAAATAATCTGTACTACTGCATGTCACAAGAAGAAATTTATATATTTGTTATATGCAGAAATTTATTATATTTATTCCTTTATATAACAATATGCAGGATTTAACTACAAACACAATGACTAGAAACATCTGTTGAAGAAAAGACCTTTGAGATATCTAGGATTCACAGTTTTGGGGACTGTCTTAAAATTCAACTCAATCATCCCTTGTCACTTTGTCAGGTTCCAAAGTGCTATGACATGCACATAGGTCAGCTACCCATTTTCCCAAAAGCAAGAAGAACCTTGCTGAAGAAAGCTTATTTAGGACCTAGCAAAGGAAATGAGACTAGAACACCTCAGTCCTTTCCCACAACTGACATATATTTCAAATGACCTGAAAATAAACTATAACTAAGTGAAATAAGGTTGAAATCAGGAATTATTTTGAGAGCTGAAATGGTATTCTGGCCTATGAGGCAGAGATTAAATGAACAGGTACATTTAATCTCCACCCTCTGCCACACTTTCCTGATTTTTAAGGCAAAAAAGATTACAAACCCACTATTTCACATGTTCTAATTTTCTATAGAGTAACTGCAGGAGCTTCTGAAGATTAACACAGATCAAAGTAGAGCTGGGAGCTCTGCATGGAAAAGGTTTAAAATAGGAAAGTTTGTGGAAGGTCTGTGGATTGCAGCATGGAGCTAAATCCTGACTACAGCAGAAGCAATCCACTGTGACACAGAGACCTGGAGGGAAAGGAAAAAGCATCAGCAGTTGATTGATTCATGGGAGGGAATGACTGTAAGAAACATCCCCAAAACTGCCAAACTGCACATACTTTTTAAACTGCTCCCTCTTGCTAAGGTCTTGTAGAGGTTTACATGGGTTTTACCAATGAAGGCAGAATACTTGGAAAAGAAATCCATCAGCAGGCTCAGAACTGAAGCTACCTTTTTATTTTAGCCATCTTCACTAACCATTAGTCCAGTAAATCTCATGTGCTGAAAGTTGAGTAGAAGAGTCCTTGGGGAAGTTTCATGTGCATTTGTCTCTCAGCATCTCCCTGGTTTTGAGCTTTCAACAGCCCCAAGAAAATCAAAGTTCAACAGGCAAAAGGAAGTATTCCACCCACAAACAGCATGGTATGTTTCAAAATGAAAATTTAATTAGCACAAACAAAGCTAAGACTGCCCATCTTAATAAAAACCTTTCCAAAAGAGAGCACAGTTCAAAAATGGTCCTTTACACTGGGAGGAAGGTCACTCCTCCACCTCACAGCAGCTAATGAAGCATCTGGCAGCACACTCAGTGGAAGGAAGCTGCCAGTTCAGTCTCTGATGCCATGGACATCACTTATGCCACACATATGTCCACACACACTGAGGACACATTTCCAATTAGACTTTAGATCTTGCTTTGAAAAAACACTGGCTGTGTACCAGAGGAAACAAAATTAATATGCTTCCCCCCCAGAATTTCTGCTCAGAAAATGAACTGAGAGTTAGGAGAAGCAACACCTTGGAAATGCAGAGTGGGAAGAGTAAGAACAATAAAGGGAGCCTGAAAGGAATCAAGCCTTTGTCATGCATATGGGCAAAATACTTTAATAATGCTTTCATTATTTCAGGTCAATATCTCAAATCTATGCCTTTTCTGTATCTTCTATAATTGCATCTCAATAAAGAGCATTCCTATAACCAATATGCATTTAATCCTCATCTCTGGAACTCTTCAAACTGGCTCTGGAACTGCTCACCCGAAGAGTTTGGCCACTCTGTACAATCAACCCACTTGGAAAACACTTGTCTTTATAGTGTCCTATACTGTGCATTCTTCTCACCTCTCTAATTTAACAACATTGAGGCCACTTATGTAAGAGAAACAAAAAACTGCACTTAGTGGAACAAAAGGATTAAAGAAAAGCAAATGATAAGCACTTACCTTTATTTCAAACTCATAGTGCTCATCCTTTCCCTGCCCACACAGGACATAGCGTGGAATGCTGATTTTAATTGGGTCCTTGAGGTCGTGTGGATTTGCTCCCAGGGAACGACAGACCATCCGCTTTCATGCACATACCAAATAGGGGGGAGAAAGGAAAACCAAAATCACTACATCAGGAAAGAAAGGAAAGAACTTCACTGAAAATCAGAAAGTGTTCTTGGTCAGAGGAGCAGGAATAGAGGAGGTAGAAATTACTTCTAAAATGAAGGAATTCTTTGGAAACAAAGCGGATCTTGTTTTATAAGCAAGCCCTAGCATATTTTTATGTGTACAAGAATTAAGGTGAAGTGTATTAAAAAATACTGCTTTATTTGAAAAGGCATTTTCAGCTTAGATGTCAAAAAAGGGAAAGAGGACTTTTTATTACCTCTTAAAAAAAAAAATTGTGTATTAATCAAGCTTTTACAGTTAACTCTAATTTTTGTACGTGTCTGTCTTCTATAACAAACGTTTACAATATCATGCAAAGCTGCAGGGGTCTAGGCAATTCAAAAAGCTCTTTAACTTTAGCAGTTCAAACCCATTTTATAATTAAATAAGCAATTCCACTGTCAGAAGAGTTTCCTAGTATTTTTTTAATCATATCTGAATCCCAGGAAACTAAGCTGTGATAAATTTCCAGAGTCTGGACAAAACAACCTAAAAATTTATTTTCAGTGAGGGCTCATTCCTCTGACAGCCAGATGGAATTACTCTGAAATTACTTCAAAAATAAAACATTTTTGCAACTGAAAAGATTAATGCTTTGCAGTCACTATGCCCCAAATGTAGCATAAGCATTTAGAGTGAAAAGTGCCTTTAAGAAAGTCCTCTACTTTCTCCATTGAACACATTTGGTCTGAAAACCTTAATGAACTGGCAGTTAAAAAAATAACAGCAGCATGACAAATACAAGTTAACAACCAAAAAGACTGAAAAATGATCACTTGAAAGTTATGACTATGTTATATATTTGTATTTAGCACTGCTATCCATCACTTGAGCTGTAACTGTATTCTCAACATTCATCTTCTTGCAGCAGCTCCTGGTGACTTCCAGGACACAGGAGACTGTGTAGGAGTTGGAGAATTTGAAACCCATTCATCCACACCTCTGCCTGTTACAGAGAGCCTTTGGACAGCATCATGGCTCTCACAAAGAGGAGGCTGTTATTTCATTGCCAGTCAATTATAAATGACAATGTAATTTCCCTTAACATTAGCATTAATAAGAGTGAAAAAGAAAACATAAAGAAAGTGATTTTTTGTTCCATTGAGTTTAGCTAGAGTATATTTACCACAAACCTTTTTCTTTTATTTTAGGAAACAATAAAGAAGTTTGTTTGAATGGAAAAATATTTTAGTGACCTTTGTTTTCACAACAAATATTGACTCCTGTCCATTTTGCTCTTCTGTAATTACTGCCCACGTTACTGGCTTTTCAGCTAAAACTCATTTCAGCACTGAAATGTAAGCTGCTCTTTCCTTGGGGGAAAAGAGAAGTTCATTCCCCTGAAAACAACATCATCTGTTTTAAAACAGCAATAAAACCATAAAGCCATTCTTAAAGCCCCCTCTGTCAACACGTAATTTATTGGCAGTCATTTTCAGAGAACTGTTACAAACAGCTAATAGAGAGGAAAACAATCTCGAACACAAAGTGCTGTGGAAAATGTGCCCTGATACAGTAAATAATGTTTTGATGTTCATAAAAAATGATCTTTATGTTTACTTTACATAGTAAAAATAGTAGAAGTATTAGAACTAAATATACTGCAATGAAGTTCTTTTTCATGAAAGTGCCGAGTATTGATTGAGTTAGATATTTAAAAAAGCAGAGAAGAGAAGAGAAAAAGCCTTATTGAGAAACACAAGATGCACAATCACTTAACTTTGGATTATAATCAGAAAAGAAATTGGTTGCAGAGAGTGATTTCCTTAAACAGCTTTAATCAGGATGAGCCTGGATCAGTCCCCCCAGACAGTGGCACTCAGTGCTGACTTTGGGCACGGCCCAGCAGAAATGCCACGCTGATGTCAGTCAGGGAGCAGGACTGACATGCTGATACTGCTCTGTCTGCTCATTTGTGTACACATTCTTTGTTAAAAAAACCCCACAATACCTCAAAATAACATGACATATTTTGCTCATTTTTGGACTTCCTTAAGGAAGTAGAAATGTAATGATAAAAAACCCCATAATTCTCTATCCAAACAAGTGTTCATCCTTCCAGACATAACTCCCCTACCCAATGCAAGCTATTTCTTTTTAAATCCCATGTGAGTCACATTATCATGTCCTAACATATGGTAAAAACAAATGGGAAATGTTCTTATACTAGGAGAGAGACTGAAGTCTAACTCTGTCTAGTAGATTTCACCTCTGCTTGGCAATATGCTTACAGAATTTAGAATTTCAGATTAGATACCACTGTTTTTTCTGCCAAGAACCATCTTCCTCAAACAAGGCAGATGGCATATTCAAGCAACAGGATTCAAAAGATATTCAGCTACCCTTACAAGGGAAGAAACAAAAGATAGGAGACAACAGCTCATTTATTATTTGAACATCTGACAGGGGTAACAGGGAAAATACCCCTTGTCCTAAGCTAGAGAAAAGCCTCACCTAATGGAAATATTCTACTAATGTCCAATAGCTCCATTTTTTCTTGAGATGTAGTAATAAAAAGACTGCAAGAGATGCAATCTCACAGCATCAACAACCCATCAATAAGAAAGCAGAGAATGATGAAAATAAGGCCAAGCACATTACATGGGCAGAACTCCAGAGTTAAACTCAGTCCATCTGTCAGGCAGTGTCCCCAGTTGTCAACAACCTACTTGGAGCATGAGAAATGTGCATACAGATGATGGACCCCAAAACATCTGTCCTGCCACAGTAGCATCACCAAAGGTTGCAATGCTGCTTAAAGCACAACTCCTTTTGCACTTGGGACAAATTTTGATATGAAAGTGCAATAAACCTTAAATGTAAAACTCTGAAGAGAATTGTCAATGCTAATGTTCCCAAAATTGCATGTATAAAAGCTGAAAACATAATTTAAGACATTTAAGACCATGAAGTGAAAATAAGATTAAGAAACCTGTAGATGTTTTGAAATATTGAGATCAAGGGCATGAAGTAAATGAGGAGCATAAAAAAAAAAAAAGATAATCAGAAAGATTAAGGAAAAGACAACCAAGGAGGAATAGAAAAGACATTAATGAAGATAGATAGTATATGGAAGGAGCTAGGAAACACAGCCAAAATGGAAATCATAAGACAGAGCTGTAATTAGAATTTTCATCCACCTACCATATAACATAGAAGTATTTAATTTCCTCACTTTCCCAAGCAATTGTAAGTACAGCATATCAGAGATTAACAAAATGCAAGCACTCAATTAATAATTACTATTGCTTAGATGAGTGTAGTCTGTGGTATTCCCTTAGAGCTCAAAGGTCCTTTTTCTCTATTGATTAAAAAAAAAAGGGGGGGATGGGGAAGGATTTTTTCAATATTTATTAGCCTTTTATTTTGAATGTATCTAAACGTATTTGGATTTCAACACCTAGTCAAATGCATAATTAGCCAAATGGCTTCTTCACTTGAGCTGAATGTTAATTTCCAGATTTCCAAAGGGATATGCAAACTGCTTTGAAGAAGTGATGGGATGACTGTCAGCTGAGTATTTATTTCTTTTTCAAGGTTTTTAGAAAAACCTATTCCTGAATCAGGTCCAACCTTGCTCCTTTTAGAAAACACAAGCTCAATTTTTGTGCACTTCTCTTTGTCTGGCAGAACTGCACAAGGGATATCATTCAACCTGTACAACCAAAGGCTGCCCAATTGTGATCACTAGCATGAAGCATCCAAAATTTTAGGTGCAGAAAAAAAGACATTATTTATCTTTAATAGATTCATATGAGTAGTTGTAAGAACAAGACTCCTATACATAGTCTGCTCAGCACAGTCTACTTTCACTGATGTATACAGCAGTACATGAATGTCACCTAGTGAAGGTTTAATACCTCCCATATTTTCACAGAGTAAGTAAACCAGGTCAGCTAACTCAGTTTGAAATTTATAGGACAATCATACTCCATTTGAAAAAACTAATTCATTTATATCTGACATCCAGTCCAGTGAAATCTGCATAAAATTGTCTTTCAAGAGCTGGTGATTTAAATAAACATCATCATCCAAATAATCAAACTAACTATCAAACTTCTCTGTTGCTGTTGGAAATGAAAATGAGAACTTGACTCCAGTAGTACAAACATCAGAAGGCTTTCAGAAGGTTTTTTTATTTCATTTTGTGCAGCCCTTTTATAACATGCTGTGCTGAAGGACCATGTAATTGGCAGTAAAAACAACGCTTCTCTTCATTGGTTAAATAACAGAAACAACACCTGGAAGAGAAGTGACCATGAGAGTCCAGAAGTATAATGAAAATAAAATGACTATTTAGAGGAACCCTCCTTGGGAGACAGATTTTTCTCAAGCCAGGAAAATCAGCAGTCTGGCAGGCTGAAAGCCTTTACAGTCTCAGAAAATCAGACCCACACTTCTCATTATGTTGCTGTAAATGCTTGAATGAAGTATTTGTTATAGACAAGTACTGTGAGTAAACCACCTTCAGCAGAACACACAAGTCAAATATTCTGCCCAGCAAAGGCAGCTTGAATCTCCTTTACAGTGCTGATAGGAGCTTCAGGAAACACTGCCAAGGAACTCTGGCAGGTGCCTTGTTCAGCTGACAGAACAACAACAGAATGGAAGTGAACAAAGGCAAGTGAGCCAGGTCTGGGTCTGGTTTTCTGCAACTGCCAACAGCGAGCCAAGAGACACCATTCAACTCCTCCACACTAACAGAAATCTGAGCTAAAGCACAAACAAATTCCATACTTTTTTCCAGAGAATAGACCTGAAGCTCCAGAAAGACATCTAAGTACTAACCTGTTTAGTGTCATAACACTAAGCTGTTTTCTAGCTCTTTGTTTTTCCAATGGCATGTAAATTCTTCAGGGGGTTTTCTGACAAAGGCATCAGAGATCTCCCTCCTTATGCACATTGTGGCAGCCTCTTGCACAGGGGATTCAGGCTGAACAACATTTTCAGTATGAGCTTTAGCACCATCACTGGTGTGGGATATGTCCTGATTCATGCCTGACTTGAAGAACACATTTACTTGCAAATTTCTTTTTGTGGTGGTTTTGCCAGGAAGTGATTTTTCCAAGGAAGTTGTATCAAAACCCAATCAGTGACCAGGACTGAATATTGATATCTGGTTAAACCAGTCAAAAGTTGGCACACCTCTGGGAATACACAATCAGAGTATTAAAAATCAGTTAAAATCAGAATTAAAAATGAGAGAATTCTGGGAAAACATCCCTTTTCCTTCCAGCCTCTGGTAACACCTGATTTTACCACCTTCCACTGGACAGAAGAAATCATCATACCTTCTGCAAGCTGTTAACTCTTTCCTTACACAAATAAAACTTACAAAGCACTAACCTTTCTCTGAGTGAGAGAACAAACAGAGTGGGACATGTAAAGAAACAGTATGAAGATATCAGAGTCAGTGAAGGAAGAGTTACATTTTAAATAGAAGAGGTGAGAAGGTGCCTTACTTAGTTTTAAGCTGTGTTTTGTGAGCCATGGTAACAGCCTATAATATACTAAATTATCCCTTTAAATCATAGAAAAAATATGCATTAGGGAGATGATGAGAGTATTCAGATTGTAGATTTGAGCAAAGGTATTTGTGATGGACTAAGTAAATACTGAAGTAGCTGTGATCTTATGAGAACCTTGAACAGAGAGAAATAAGATGAAGATCTGCCCTAGAAAGAAAAAAAAACCTCTGCTCCTAGAGATGAAGAAACCTTAACTTTTAGAACTGTTTGTCTTTAAAATGATACTCCATGAACTTAATGAGAAAAGCTGTGTGATATGGGAGGGATTTCACAATTGCAGATTTCTGGATGGCTGTTTTTGTGAGAGTTAAAAGCTACAAGCAGACTGTTTTTTTTCTTGTGGAAAGTTCCACAATAAACTAAAAGAGACTTCTCTCTCCAAATGAACTGATGAAAGACTATTTTATAAGTAGTAAACTGACTTACAGCTCCAAGTTTTGCCTTTATACATTGTCTGTGAAAAAAAAAAAGAAGCTGTTGAGGGAGAGGGAAGTGTTTTGAAGGTTTTATTCTGATTCTTATTAATTTTATCTCTCTTGTACTTTTGTTAATAAACCTGTTTTTGTTCTCTTTTAAGTTTTGAGCCTACTTTACTTTTCTCCTAATCCTATCTCACAGTAAAAAAAGGAATAAATAATTCTAAGAGACACTCAAAAACCACTACACCAATTTAAACCCCAGAAATTAGTGAATGTGAAACCGCTACACAAATTAGTGTTTCTACCCAGTTACAAACCTGAAACCACCACACTTAAAAATGGCAAATTTTTTATTAATAATATTTGTTGGGCACATCTCTCACTTCCATCACACAAACTTCCTAACTCCTTCCTTTGTTTAGAAACCACTGCACTGCTGGTATCTCTGTAAGAGCAGGGAAGCTTACTGAAAAGATATCCCAAAGTGGAAGTGTGTTCTGGTCTTGCATCATAACAAGAAGCTATTGACTTCAAAGAAATCAGAGGCATTGTGTGTTGGAAGCTGAGAATTACTAGACTGGTCTTCAACTATCAGTTGCACTGTCTTTAATGGATTGTTATCTTTCTAAGGTTTTGTTTCAGAATGCACATTAGGCTGAGAAAAGAGAAGGCACAATATGCTAAAGCCAGTTTGCTCATTAGCACCCATTAAGGATCCTGCAGGAGACATCTGTTTCAAGTGGGAACAATCAGATTCAGTTCTTGAGCTGTCACCATCTGGAGATGTAATTATTTTATCATCAAAATGATTGAAATTTTCAACCTTGTGGAATGAATAAGCCACATTATTAAAGTCAGAACTATGTAAAGAAGTAGATAAAACATTCTGATATGGAACGTTCTTAAAGTATTAGTACTTTTAGAGTGAATTAAAATACTTTTAATATCACAACAACAAGCAAAGCTCTCCTGCTCTGGGTTACTCCTTTCATTCTGAAATTACTTCCCTGATGTACAAGGGGAAGGGAGTCTTCCAGAACTCCAAAATAAATTCAGCATCTCCTTATACACCTTCTGTCTCTTACTCCTGCATTTTCTCCACACAACTCAGAAGCACAATTCCCATCCTTAGACAGAAATGGAAAGCCACAGTGAGGCTGCCACTGTTGGCTTTTCTGTTAAAAATTCCAAAAGAAGAAAATAAAAATGTGTTTGTAAAATCTTGTGACCTGAACACTTCTTAAACTGAGGATTGATTTTGATTAGATTTATACAATCATTCAAAATCAGTACAATCTCTCAAAATGAGAGAGAGAAAATGCAACAGAAGTGACTGAGATCAGATTAAGGAATAGTTGATCTTTTCAAGCCACCCCTGCTTTTTCTATGTACAGTATCCATTTCACTTGGTTTGTATTTGTTTTACTCAAAAACCCAGGAAAGTCAACAGGCAATGCAGAAACTTAAAAGCCCTTAATTTTTTCCCCACACATGCACAAAAAAGTAATCCCATGCTAGCCAGGAGAGTGCAAAAAAGTACAACACAGCTGAAAAACAACAGTGTAAAAGTAAAAAAAAAAAAAATTCAAGGTGTTGCAGCCTTCCTATTGTTACAGTTTAAGTCCATGAAGGTATTTAGGATTTACTCACACCATGAGAATAACTGTGTTTCAAGCAGCAGCTGGACAACTAAATATGGTGGGAGGGGTCTAAGCCCCAGTTTAAAAATATATAAATACATGTACAAATCCTTCAGAACACACAGAGCTTGCCTGGTTCTTCTGGCTAACCTACAGACACCCTTAGAGCAGTTCATTCTGAGTCAAAAAATGTTACATGTATTCTGAATTCAATCATTAAATGCTCATTAAATGCTTTTCTCCTCTAAAAATAATGAAAGGGATACTGTTCCAAATGAAGAATCAAGGTAAAACAAGGAAGAAAGATCTACCTTAATACCACATCTTTCAAACAAAGAAAAGCTAGCTCCAATCTAAAACAAAATCACTTTGATCCAGCTGGTAAGATGCACCACCACCTCTGTTAGTTGTTAATCTTGCTGTGAATTCAAACTTCTAATTATGCAGATAAACTTTATGAAATTTAATTACAGGGCATGCCATAAATTAAGACAATCATTTCATTCTGACAAATTATGACCTACCTCATACTTCAACTTGCGTTGCAGAGTGCTGTTATTATGCCTCTCATTATCCTAAGAACAAAAAAGGTACAGGAGGTTATTAAAAAGTGCCTTTCTTGTATAAGTTAATTTAAAAGTATTCAGAGAAAGAGACATTCTTTATAATAGACAAAAATAACAATCAATATTTATTAAACCACTGGCTTAGAAGTCAATCAACCTACTCTTTGGATCAATTAGATCACAAGTTTTTGAATAGGGATTTGTTTGCAAGTAGGAAAGTCCATCCAAAAGAATATTAGTTTTCATCAGTTAAATTTTTCTGATATAAAAGGAAGGTTTTATTCTATCTGCAGACTTCTTATTGCCATTTACACGCTCTTTCCTATCAAAAAAAACCCCAGAATACAACAAAAAATGCCACTGGAAATAAAAGTAAGTAAACATAAGAAAACATGAAAATTACTGAATAAGGAAACTAAATCAGTGGTTAGACATGGTCCATTGAAGGTCAGGATGTCCCACCCATTTCTGCTCACCTTGAAACTTTCTGTAGACCAGGAAGCACTAACATGATTATCCTCAGGTTTATGATGAATATTCTGGAGCCTTCTCTGCACTTCTTGTTCAATAAAGGCATTTATCCTTTAAGATACAGAAAAGTGTGTGTGTGTATGGAAAAATAGTGTATTTTTACATAAAAATCAAGACAGGCTCTTTGAAATGCTTTTAACCATAAGAACTGCACAGCTCTTCATTGGAAGGCTTAATGTTAGATCAGTTTTATCCCTCCTTAAGGAAGGAACACTGACTTTGGAATGAGTGTTCATCTAACAGGCAAAGGTTAAACATTTGTTATTAATTAAACAAATTATTAAACCACAGGTTGAGCCACTGCTATGAATGCAGCTTTACACACAAGAGGCACTGAAGGTACAAGCGATGAAGAAGAAAGAAGGCTGGGGTTGCATCCTCAGCAATTAAACAGTTTGCCTTCATTGCTGCTGTGATATCAGCAGCTTGGGCTAGCAAAGGCTTGGTCTTCAAACAAGAAATGTTCCAAGAGATGACACTAACATGTGTAAGTATAACAAGGGCAGAGATTCAAGATTTAGTGATGCCAGGCAGCTGTTCTATTAAAAAAGGTTTAAGACAATTAAATTTACTTTGTTGCCTTAAGTGCATATGAAGCAAACCCATACAGACAAGTAAATGTAAACTCAAAAACTATTTAAATACCTTTCAGCCAACAGGTTCCCAGCCCTGTATTCTAAAACTGCACAGGTGCAGCAGGTGAAGCTATTGGTTAATTACAATAGAAATCACCTTTATTTCCAGACCCAGTCTTCCAGTACAATCACAGGATTGAAATCAAATCCAACCCTGGCAGAATGGTCTTTCAAAGTATTTCTTTTCTAAAGCTTTTGTTTGCATTCCATTTCAGGAAAGCAGGTTACCTACTTGTCATCAACCAGTGGGGCAGCAGGTGGCTGTGGCTTTGTTGGGCTGGCAGGGGAAGTGCTATGGGAGAGCCTCTCATCTGAAATTCCATGGTTTCCTTTCTGAGCTCCATCACCCTCATATATTTTTTGCTTCAGCTGCTGAATTTCCTGGTCCAGGCTATAAAGATATTGTAACATGTAATTTGCTTAGAGTTTAGAGTTGATTCACACAGTTCTGATGGGAATTAATGTGCCTGCACTGGTATACCTGTACCTAAGATTGTAGATAATAATATTTATGAAGGTTTAAAAATCATAACTGTTCCTTAAGCATATTTAGACAGGACAATAGAGACAGCTCAAAACCCCATTCCAAGAGCAGTATTAAGTCAAACAGAACAACTTCAATGACTTCCATCACATGAGGTATTGAAATCTGTACATTAAATATTAACTCCTAGGACTTAACCTATCTATTAGAAACACTTGAATAAATTCTCATTTTTGCAGAACTCCATCAATGACCTCAGGTATTATCTTCCAGTGTGAAAGTAAATGAAGAAATGATGAGGAAAAATGAAAAACTTAAAATACAGCACTAATAGAAAAAAAGCCCCAAAGAAAACCTAAAACATTGATGTGGCAAAGCTTATTTATAAGAAAATCTTTAAATTGTGTAGTACACATGCACATTTTCCAGTTGTTCCATCTATATATATATATATTTAAAAATTAATGTACAAAATAAACATATAGTACTTCATGTATATATATATATAGGTGAGAAATCATCTTTTAAAACCTCCTTGCTTTCTTTAACAAATAAATTTAATTCCACCCAGATTTATGCACAGCATACAATATGTAAAATTGGGCACTGTGTTTCTGACTAAAAAATGCCTGAGGCATTTTGAATGAAATAAGAAGCACTTATTGCAATATTCATCACATTACAACAAAGTAATCTGCAGAACATCCTTTTCACTTGTAATGTAGTTGAGATTAGATTAGTAACACAGTAATAATCTTCCCCATTTTCATTACAATTTTTGTCTCTAAAAGTAATTGTTTTTCTACAGGTTACTTAGAAATCAAATAATAAAAGAAAACAAGTTCTTGCATAAACAGGAGAAACTATGCAAAGCTGAGATTCTACCACTTCTGCTACAATTATATATATCTAAATTGAAGTGCAAGTCTATATTCCATCCTGGGGGTTAAATGAGAAAATTAGAGAGATGATGAATGCTGAGGCTTAGGCTGAATTTACTTCAGTTTTAGAGTGCTTTTTGCAGCACTGCCAGAAGCTATCTGTGTCTTTTGATTAGCAGCAAAACAATCTTTTGTCCTGAGGGTAAGTGAATGAAAGATGGCTGATGTATACAGGAAAGTGTCTGCATCCATGGAAAATCAATTTAACTACAAAAATCAGATTTACATTAAAGGAACAAAGCTTAGCTCTTGGCTTGTAAACTTCCTACTATGAGAAGATATCATTTCTACAGCTATGAAGTCAGCCTTGTGATGTTTCCAGCAGTAAGCACACTGAACTGTGTCCCACCACTTGCCTCAAAGATGAGGTTTGATGTTGCTTTATGTTCACGTTGCTTTTAAGTTGCTTTATGTTCATTCTAGTGCCCCAAACCTCTGCCACTTAAACCAAAATATGTGTATATCCTAGTTAAAGTTAACCCCAGATTATCATTTTGGGGGTCATCCCTGTTGTCTTGAGGTGATTCATAATGATATTGAATCCCATAATTATCTGTGGCCAAAGCTGTGATTGTTATTATTAAAATGCTGAAGCTGCAGCCCTTGAGTGTCTGGTGGGACTTTAAAAAGCTCCCCACCCAAGTGTTTTCACAGCTTTTCACAGCATAGTATTTGTGTCCATGGCTGCTTGGTCTTTGCTTAGGCAAAGCCTTTTCTTTCCTTTTTGGTTTGTTTGTTTGGGTTTTTTTGTTTTGTTTTGTTTTTAATCTCAGATCAGAGAAACTGCAGTAGCAATGTTTGAGCTACCTTGAGGATGAATTCTGCAGAATTCTGACCTGAACCAGAGCACACCATTACACAATGAGATCTAGATAAACACTAAGAAACATACATAATTCATCTGCTTACTATGGCATCATATACTGTGAAATGTAAACTCAAAAACAAGAGCAATAAGTAGCCTGAAACGTTTAACAAACTCTCATGTATCTTTAGAACTTTCTCTTGCCTCAACATTCACAAAAACATTTTGAATTGAATTATTCAGGCCCATGGATTATTCACTGAAGGACTTCAAAGTTTTATTAAGCCTATGCAAGAGGACTTTGAAGTAAACAAGAAAAAAAAGAGGAAAAAAAATAAAGGAGATCTTTTTACTTCCTTGGTATCTTCTCCAAACCTCAGTTTTCTGGCTGACAACATATTTTTTTACTTATCACACAAGCCTTTTTTTGTGAAACCTCCATTTGTTTATAGCTCACATTAGTCAAGTGAGATGCTCAGTATAGAAAACGAGATTTTATGTTCATGACAATTATGGAAAATAATGGCAATATACACAAAATGATGAATCAGTATTGAAAATGCTTAACTAGAAGCCAAACAATGTAGCTAAAAAATGTTGAAAAAGTGACCTTTACACAGTCTATATAAAGCAACTCTTCTGATAATGGTTTAAAAGGAATGGAATACAGAAGAGCTCTTCAATTTGGCTACAGGCAAGTTTCTTCTTTTAGGTGGTTTTTCCACATCTGTTTGAAAGCTTATGAAAAAAATATTCAGATAAATTAGTGAAATATTTAATAAATAGATGACAAATGCTACCACAAGAAAAAAAAACCCTCATTTTTTTAAAGACAGTCACAGACTTTAAAACTCCAGTATAAGCAAATCAAGTAGCACATTTTAAAATGGCAATTCTGTACTTTTCCGTACTGTAGGGATTAAACACATTAATCTTAGTTAATTTTTCTCAGATCAAAAAAACCCCCAAAGATTTCTTCCTCTTCTTCCACAGAGAAAGATCCTTCCCCACCTGACTGACTTTCCTTTGAGCCTCCCATAGTTATTATAAATGTATAACCAATGGCATTGCTTCTGTGCCTAAAAGGGTTTGTCACCACACAGGGCAGTATTAAAACCTCTGAGTATTTTCCAATGAGCTTAAGAAGCAATATCAAATTTTATATGAGTATATGACAAGATTATTTTTATTTAGCCTTGAAACCAGGGCTATCAAAAAATTAAACATTTACCCCTATTTACTTTTAATACCAGAAGGGTTCAGTACATCACCAGTTGAGAGAGACAGTTGGCAGGTCCACTGTAACAGTCTCTAAACCTTGAACATCTAACTTGCTACTAATAAAAAAATGTTACACAGAAATAATTTAAGAGAAAAAAAGTTGTTAGATGGTACATTTGCTGTAAGGGCAGAACATAAGGATGTCAACTTTCTACACAGGTACAACAATTCAAGTACTGTGGTGGCTAATGCAAATAATATCCTGCTGAGGATGGGATAAGCACCCAAACATACCAGAATGAGTGAGAATGAGTGAGTGAGAATCCTTTAAAAAGCAGTGGAGTTTCAATTCTGGATAAACTACTTAAAACTCATGAAGAGACTCAAGTACTGGGACACTGAACAAGTTGTGCTCTCAACATCCAAGGTACAAAACGATTCCCCTTTTGTGGACAGGATCTGATAAATGGCAGATCCTGTAGCACTCACCGTTCTCGATCCTGTTCAAGAGCTTTCTGTTCAGCTTCCAGGCTTGCCTGCAGCCCTGCCTGCTCACCACAGCTGTTGTTCAACGTGGCCAGCTTCTGTTTCTGCTCTTCAATTTCAAAGTCTATGGTGGAACGACGCTGCAGAGCAGAATGCCTCCTTTCTAACTTAGCAACAGCTTGCTCCAGGGCCTCTCTCTGCTGCTTCTCCCTTGATTCGAGTATTTCTTTTTCCTTTTTCCGAACCTTTCCTTCCTGCCGAGCTACGTTGGCTGTGAATTCAAAGGTTTCTTGAAGCTGCTGCAGCTGATTTGTGCTAGCCCTATACTGGGCAAGCTGCTCTTCTTTTTCTTCTATTTCTTTCTCTATTTGATAGAGAGTATTATCTAACCCTAACAAGCCCCTGTCAAGGACTTCAGAAGCTCTTTGTTTTTCCTCCAGCAGAGCTGGCAAATGATGACTCTTCAGGTACTCAAGCTGGCGCACTTTAGACTGGAGCCTGTATTCCACTGGCTTCATCTTGTCAACTTCTTCAGCCTTGAGTATGGCATCCATAAAGTTTTCATCATCTCTCTTGAGATTTAAATGTTCCTCATTTGCAAATTTTAAGTGCTCCAGAGCTCTTTCTTCATCTGCTATTTCGTTTTCTAGGTGATCCATTTGTTGAATTAAATCTTTTTCCAAAATAGCCAACTGTTCCAGCTGTTTCCTTTTGAACTCTACAAAATCATGCTGTGCTTTTTCTAACTCTTCGTGGTTTTCATCACCTTCAGATCGAGCTTCCTTGACTTTCAAAAGAGATTCTCTGATCTCTTCAAGATCTCTTCTCTCCTCTTCTACTCTTTGCACATCCCCTCTCTTCAGCAGCTCTATCATGACCTGCTTCTCTCGAAGCTGTTCCTCTAGGTGAGCCACCAGCATCACCTGTTCTCTTTCCTGTTCTTCAAGTCTCTTTTTTTCTGATTCCAGCTTAAGATACTGCTCATCTTTTTCCTTTTTCAGTTTTTCTAGTTCACGAAAGATCTGCATTTTCTCTACTTTTTCATTATGATTAAGTTCTTGTAGTCGCTGCAACTCCTCTTTGACCCGGGCAAAAATCTCTTCCTGCTGCTTTTGCTTTTGAAGCTCTATCTCCTGTTGTTCCCGTAATCTCTCTTCTTCAAATTTTTCTTTTTCAGCCAGCAAATCCTTTAACCTGCTTTCAATGTGAACAGTTCTCCTTTTCAGACTCTCCTCCTGTTTTCGGATTTGCAGCTGAACTATTTCTGTCTCTTTGCGCTGCGACTCTACTTCTTGCTGCATTCTTACAAGTTCTGCTTTGTCAGATTTTTGTTTTTCTTCCATCTCTTCTATCTGTTTCCTACAGTAAAACATTTACATGAAGTTAAAAAGGTTTGGACTAAGATTTTTGACTACTTATAACCATTTATTTTTTTAAATAGTTTTGTTTTGCTACAGGTTTAGATCCTTCACTGCTTGGAAATGACTCAATGCATAAGACAAATCAAAAAGAGATTCATATGATCTGTGTCAGTATAAAAAGCTGTAAATTTATAAACTTATTGGAAGACACGTTGTATAGCACATTATTAAAAAATTAGACTGTATTAGTTCTGTCAAATCCAATAAGAATATTAATAGAACATACCCATGCACACAGTAACATGTGGGTTTTTTACATACACATATTCTCATGCACAAAAGCTTGTACAGAAAGACTTTATTAGCAATTTAAGCCAACAGATGAATTAATGCAATGTTTTCACTTTAGGTAACTCCAACTGAATTACTGATAAAGGATTATAAGATTTAAGACAAATTATTATGTCCTGTGTAATCTCTCCTACTTGAGGGTTACCATTATCCCCTGAACACAACTAGAGACAACCTGCAAGTTGACTGGTTATTTTGCCAGAAGTCAGAAGAAGTAAAGCAAATCAACTTCTGAATTCTAAGAATTGCACTCAATTGGAGTTCAAAATCCAGCAACATAACAAAAAAGGATAAATATCAGTGATCCTATGTGGTATTAGTTGCTGTATAGTATCTCAGTGCTTCAGAGTTTTTCTGAGTTTACTTCACTTAGTCCAACTGCAGGAAGAGCTCTATCAAAATGGAGCACATATCTAAAGCTGAGAAGGCAGAAAGGTTTTCAGGTTGTGAATCTAATCAGTGCTGAGATCTGCAACAAGGCACAGCTATCACTTCCACAGTCTTAGCAGGTATGATGAGCCAAAACAATCAACTCAGTTTGCCAGCTAGTAACAATGCTTTCTTTTGGATTTCAAACCAACTTGCACCTAATGTTCTGAAAAGCATGATTAATATGCCCATTCCACACCACAGCTGGATGTAAGAGAAGCAGAAAATAACACGTGAGTTCCTCCTATCACGATTCAATCCAGAGACAAACAAACCACTAAAAAAGATATGAATTAAGAATGTAATTTGCCAGCTTTTGAAGTAAAACCATGAAAATTAAGAGCAAGGGTAAGATACTGTATCTGTTTAATCTATCCAGAGTTTTTTTGCTAACTACCAGTTAGCTCCAATTCAACTATTCTGGATCATCTGCTTGCTGAGTAACAGTGTGATTGCAAATTCATTATTTAAAAGTCTATAGCTTGTATATATAGACACACATACACACGTAAATACCACAGAAAACAATATTACCTTTTACTTTCTAATTTTTCAAGCTCCTCTCGTTGCTGTCTCTCGAATTCTAGCCTGATTAAAGAAAAATAAAGAATACAGCAAAAAGGTTGTTTTCTGAATATCACAAAAATAGGAAGACATGATGTAATTTTCTGCTTAGATGATAATGATACAAATGAAGTTTTGCAAGACTAGTTTCTACAAGAACAGAAAAAGTACCTTCATTAAGGTTACAAATTAGGCATCATGCTGACAAGAGTATAAATAGAAAAAAAATTAATTTCTGGGGAAAAAAAAAGTATTTAAAAAGTAAAGTTAAGCAAGACATAGATGATTAGCACAGCCTCTGTGAATTAACTACATGCAGACATGGCAATCAATACATAGAAATTTAATTTCTCTACCTTAGACAGATCGGTCCTTTTACAGGGAAAAGACTGCCATGGGAGGCAGGGGGAAACAGAGCGATCAATTGAGAAAGGAATTGATAGAAAAAAACATATTAGCAGTACAGAACACTTCAAAATCAACAGCACTTTGTTTTACTGCAGGTTAAATTGGTTAGATTCATAGGACATTTATCATATTACATCTCAGAAGAAGAGTTCAAATAATGATTCTTTCTAAACGTATTTTTCAAATGCCAATGACAGCTGAAGTAATTCTCTTCACCTATGGTTTATTAACTTAGTCACTTCTGAGAAAGGAAAGGGCTGCAAGACTACAGCAGTGTGTGCTAATAGTTCTGCCATTTCCTTCCAAGATAAAGAAAAAAAATCCCAAACATTTCTAGGATGTAATCAGTGGGGTTGAAAACCCTGAAGTGCATATTCAAGCACAGAACACAATTCAAACCCATTCATTTAAAATATTTTAAGATTTTTATGTATTTAGTTTGACAAGGTTCTGAATAAGCATAGGAGAGTATTTTATGTAATTTTTAATTAAATCTCTATCTCAAAATTTCTCCCTTTTTCTATGATCTGCTATGTGAAACTCAGAGCTTTTAGCTCTCACTTCTTACCTAGGGCTTGGCTGAAAAAATGCCATAATTGTTTCAGTCCAAAATAACACTGACCCTGGGGAATACTACTCTGGCTTGTGGAAATGCAGGTTTCCTTTGGGTGCTGTCAGATGTAGACCATCTTTGCTTAGAGAGCTGGCCAAGAACAATTTGACTCTATTCCCACGCTTGGTTAAGCCACAATGAAGGCAAACGTTAAATCAGCTAACATAACATGCAAAAACCAGAGCAAAACCTTTTGGTGGTCTTGACTGTCCTATAAAACACATAATTTGGCAGATATATTTTATGTAAGCATAAAAATGGTAACTAACTTTTGATTGAGATCTAATACAAAGAAAATGAATCGTCACAGCAATCAGTCTGGTATAAAAACTGATCAGTGATTAAAAACTCTGTGATTTTTTTCTTTGAGGTGTTGTCCCTAAGACCTTCAACAGTGGCATTATGACAATCAGTTTTACCTTAGACTGAAATAAAGTTGGAGGTGCCCAAAAAGTTGCTGAGGAAAAAGGAGTGAATTGTGCAAAATTGGTTCTTTCTTCAGTGAAAATGGTTCTTTCCCAAAGCAAAATACAGATCATTGTTACCACTCCAGTGAACAGGCTCCAAACACAACACCAAGGTGCTTCAAAAATGCATGTTTAGTGCATTTTAGACCACTAAATACTTCTGGGAAGCCAAGAGTTAGTGCTACCTGGAGATGCCTGAGATAGTCAGAGCTCCAAAGAAGGCTCTCCAACAATGAGGTTATTCAGTGTCTCCATTCTCTAAGGTGCCCTTCTCCTGCAGGGGTAAGAATGATGCCAGTCTTCCCTAGCTGGCTGCCTCTTTTCTTAATATCTTTAGGAAGTCATCATTTGACCTCTGGAATATTTGTTTCAAACTCATTGTGGGCTCAAAGTTATTTCAGGACAGAACAGAATTTAGGAAGGCAGGACAGGCCTGACTGGAGTAACCCTGCTTCTCTTTAAAAGCTACTACAAAAAAAATCTCAGCATCACAAAAGGAAAAAAAATAAAACCACAGAGGCTATAACAGATCACTGTCAGCTTTACAAAGCACATACACAAGAATGATGTTTTTGTGTTTAGTCTATCCTAATAAAAATCTTTTTCACATAAGCTCTATTCCCTTTATTCATGTGAGCACTACTGTGAATAGAAAAAAAGCATATTAGCTTGAAATTAAAAAGAAACACACAGATATTAAAGACTGGAATATACTCTTTCTTCTTTTGTAGATCTACCACAAAGGAACTTAATCTGATCAGTGTTGAATTAAATAGACACCATTTTCCTGGAAAGTGTGTCATATCTAGTGATAAGAGCAGTGTAGATAAGCTGCAGAGAGAGGAAATCTGTTCTACCAGCACAGTGCTATAGTAGCTTAATTTGCACAGCACCAAAGTGCAGGCTGATACTACATGTGTTAGGAAAGACTGAGTACAGGCAGGACAACAGAGATGTTGCACTGCCTTCAGTATGCCCATTAATGAGATTAATTAAAAAAAAAAACAACAATCCAAAAAACAAAACAAACCCCCCCAGACTAAACAGTCAGAGACAGTTCATGCCTCAAACATTGCTACAAAGTTTTGCTCATTATAACAAAAACTGTAATAAAGAAGCAACAACAAAAGAAGCTTCCCTGAAGATACCTGACAGGGATTTTGGATTGTAAATTAAACCACTAAGATTAGATAAAGGGAAAACCCATTCTTTAATCATCTCAGGCCTAGGAAAAAACAAAGAAAGCTGAAGAGGAATGCATGCACAAGAAAGGCAGATGCAGCAGAGATTCTTCCCTGGCTGAGTTTGGGATGGGAGACACCACAGCCTGCAGAAGCCAGGTTTACACAGACCCCCCCAGGAATGCTGCAGGGGGAGTGCAGGAGGTTTCAGGTATAACCCCTGCTCAGAGGCAGTGAACCCCCACCCTCCTCTCCACAAACACACCCAGATGTGGAACCCCCAACCCCACAGGTGACATCCATGGGGCATTCACATAGCAGGCAGCTGAGGGGGTGTCATAACCCATCAAAGACCCCCCAAAGTCATTCCTGCAGCATTGCACCCCAGGACTGCACAGGATGCAGCACAGACAATGGCAAAGTCCCATCCCCCCCACCAGGGAGGGGTTTTCCTAACCTGAGCTTATATTCACCCATTGGATTCTGTGCTTTTGGGGGGAGACAGCTGGAGAGGATCATGGAGTGGTGATATTTTCCTTATCATGTCTTTGTCAAGCCCTTTCTGTCTCCCCCCACCTAGTTTTCTATTTCTTTCTTTTTTCCTCTCTCATATTTACTATCAAATAAAACCCATACTATTGTCACTGGCATATGGTCTTGTTTGCACTTGAATTCAGGCAGAGGCATTTCTAGGAACTTTAGTAACCAGATCATGACATAAACCCATGACAAGGCCAAGGTTTCTCATCAGTTACAGTACCATGTAGCTAAGAAAAGGTCCACAAATGAAATATTCTGCATAAATCTACATTAAAAAATTCTATTTTACCCAAAGCTTATTATCTGAAGCAGTGTTCCATGACACTTGATTAAAGACAAAGACTGGGAAGAAGTAGAACAAAGAATTTTCCACACTGAGCCAAAATTTCATGCAACAAGATAGTTTTCCACATATGGGAAATCAACAGGCAAACAAAAAAGCACACAAAAGAAAAGACCATCCATCTGAAAACACTATTAAGGACAATATTGGTTTTCACATGGAAAAGATACAGACACAGTAAGCAAGACCCATCATGTTCTTTCACAACTGAAGGCAAAACCCCACAGGCTCTTCTGCCATTGACTGCTCAAGATGTTGGATCTTAGCAGCTTCTAACCTACAAAATTGCAAATTTAGCTACCTCTTTAGGTTATTAACACTGAAATGGGAAGAAAAGGCTAAATTAACAGCAGGCAGAATGCTAGTCAGCCTTGAAAACTGCTTAGAAAAAAACCCCAAAGAGGCAGCTACTGAATCCTGGCCTGCACTGGAGGTTGGCAGCAGAACATCATGTTGGGAGAAACTGACACTCCAAGCTATTGTAGGAAAGCTATTGTATTTGTATTTGTTTTATCAGCATTACTCCTGATAAAACAAACAAACCAACTAGATTTACTGTGGGATATTCTTTTGCATTCTGCACTTTTCCAGAATGAAAGATGCTCCACCCCACTTCTTGGGTACAATCACCCTGCCTTTGCTCATCAGAGATAATTTATTGAATGTGTCATGAAGGCTGAACATAGTCACCACTAAGAAGAATAACCACTCTAGCACAGCTCTTGCTTGGCAGTTTTCTTAGCTGGAAGTAGAGAGTTTGTAGTCTGCTTTATTCAAAACATATTTAACTTGCATTTATCCCAGCCCCCTGTTACCCCTAAAACAACACCTTCTGAACAATTATCTCTTTGTGACAACCTCACCACACAATCAGAAAAATTCCTGTGCTGTTTGGAGATGTTAAAATAACAGCATTAGCATGAACATAAATGAATTTAAAATTGTCAGGGTACCCCAGCCTAAGCTGAAAAGCTGCTGTTGTTGCCTAGTTGCTGTCCATAAAGATGTATCACATTATGGAAGGTGCTTTTTCTTATTGATTTGTAGGGCTGAGGTAAATGGCAGTGCAACACTCAGAGCCTGCCTTTGCAGTAGTATAAAAGAGAGATTCCCAAGTAAAACTGGGGAATAAAGCTGCACTATCCAAGGATATAATTCAATGTACAGTCAATTTTTCAAAAGCACATAGGTGGTTAAATTGTCTCATCTCATACTCAAAACACAGGCCCTTGCTATGGAAAAAAAAAATTAGAACAAAACACCATCAGTTCTCTGTAAGTCACTTTAGGAACAGTGGAAAAATCACTAAAACCAGCTTCTCTACCATAAGCATTCTATGTCATTGTAACTGCATAATAAAACTTTTTTTCCATATTCTAATTTGGCCACTTACTCAGAGGTACTGGCAGAGAACACAAGACATTAATTTCTCAGGCTTTTTAGGCTTGTATTGGTTTTATATGAACTCAAGAAATCTTAATTTTCAGTTCAAAATGCAATTTTCTCAGGAAAAATAGTTAACTTGTAATTCTGAAGAAAATACAAACATAAAATTTGCCACGTCATTATTTTGCTGAACTGCTTGAGTCATAATGCTTCTTGAACATTTCAAACAGCAAAAATGAAGAATGATTGGAATTATAACAACTGTATTTTAGAATATACTCACCCTGGATTATAAAGCATAACTGCTGACAGATTCTCACAAGATTTAGAAAGATCAGTCATAGACAAGCTGAAGGAAGATAGCAGTCCACTCTAACAACAGACCATAAAACAGAAGTATTAGACAAGCTTAAAAACTCTTACTTTGATGAAATATTAACTAAAGTACATGAAGCAAACGAAAAAAGGCATCATACAACAATCAAGGCATGTCTATATTAGAAATAAAACCGTAAAAAGGTTTCTATTTAACAAACACTAATTCAATCTCACCTTTCTTTTCTCCCTTAGCTTTGCAGCTTCTTTAGGGTGGTTGAAGCGAAACATGTTGGTTCTTCCAAGTAATATAACAGCACCTGATGAGAGAAACACACAGCACTCACTGACAGCACACTGCAGCTCTCAGTGCCATGGGGTTTTACACACACACACCACACGTGAGCAAAGACTTCCATTCAGCAAGAACAAAATGAAAATGCATTTTCACAAGTGTCTAACCATGCATAGTCACAGCTACCTTAACTGATGTATACAGTGTATTCCTTCCTCTCCCTACTTCAACAAAAATGAAACCCACACATGTTCACCTCTGCATGAATATGAGGGGACTCAAGGTCAGTCATGGCCATGGAGCTCAGTGAAAGGACAAACACAGGGAGAGGAAGCAGCTGTCCCAGTTTGAGCTGTATCCTCTTTAACAGGGCTACTTTGGAAGCCACCAGCAGATGCAGATTCAACAGGAACATCCATAAATGTGACCAAGAACAAACTTGTCCATCTGCTACTGATCACTGGTCAGGTTTGAATCCAACTACACTAAAAGCTCCAGATCTCTGTAATTTGTGCTCTCACATTTTTCTTCTCCACGTGGAACGCTGAAGTTTATTGTTATTCAAAACAGGATTATTAGACTTTAATACCCAACAGCTATTTTCTGATGGAAGAACCTTGAATAATTCATATTGCTCAATGCACATCTATTATTGTATTTAATCAGTTAAGGTATAGGTCACAAAAAAAAGAGATTCTGAGCATTCTTATCACATTTTAAACACAATGGCACCAAGATTAATACTTCCCTACTAAGAAGTATATTGTCAGTGATGTCTCACTACTGTCACAACATGGAAGTCTTCCAAGTTCAGCACCTCAGAATCAAGCATTTATCTGTCAGTCAGAACGAAGCATTTTTAAAAAGAAAAAGGACTCCATTACACTCACAGTATGAAAAAAATGTACTTCAACTCATCACTACAAATTCTTACCATCTGATAATGACATGATGTCCTTAGCAGGGAATGCTTCTCTTAAAATCAGCTTAATTAGGAGTATCAACTCAAATTTGGTGATCTGGTCTTAGCAATTAAGTGGCATAAAGGACTAAAATCACTTCTTGCTCTCGACACAACACCTCAATTTCAGATCACATTTGCAGTTTACCTCAGTCAAATCTCCAAAATAATTGCCTTTCATAAATCTGTATGAAATTCCTTCAGTTACATTCAAGTGAAGATAGAAATAATTAATTGCAAACATTTGTGACCACTTCACTAGGTGGAAGCAACGTAAATAAATTAATTAAATTTTCAGATTAAATAGTTATAAATATGTGTCCCTAACTTCATACATATTAAGGAAGACAGGAGAGAGAGAGACTTAGCAGGAAGCACATGAGAGTCAGTCCTAAATGATGGATCATTTGAATTATTCCTAGGTATCTCTTTTAAATACAGAAGGATTGACAGTTTGGCCCAAAAACCCTGAAAATTTGTTCTAAGATGAGGACATATTTAAGGTCAATGACAAACTGTAATTGTGAACATTAACTCAGCCACCCTCAGAAATCCTACCATACATTCTTATGACTAAAAAACCACTGTTAGTTCAGTTACACTTACAAAAAACACCACGTTAGCCAGAATTTGCAAATGATCATAGAAATCCATAGAAGGAAGTGGCAATTAATTACCATGCCTCTTATTATTTTTAAACTCCACCATGGTCTAAAAATTGACCACATTTTCAACTGAACAGCGATTCCTGATGAACGGAAGCATTTAAACATCCCAGCAGTTAATCAGTAGTACCTAAAAGCAGGTATTTAAGGATGCTGGCACTTCATGCTGGGAGACTAAATGCTAACACAGCTGGGAAAAACAGATTGCACCCAAGTCCTTAAACCAGTGATTTCATCAGTTTTGCACACCTAATGTCACAGTTGGCACCTTCCTCCCAGACTCAGTTGCAGACACACAAAAGGTCAGCTTAGGCAGCAGTTTTTTACAGCTTAGCAACCCTTTAAGCTGCAAATTTTTGTCTTAAGAAATTTGTGAGGGGAAAAATGTCATGTTTCCACTTTTAGCAGTACAAAAATCAAGTTGTAATATTCATCTGAAAGAGGGAAATTTAGCATCCAAACTCCTACTTTCTTCTGAGGCATACTGAACATTTTCTACCTTTAAAATGCAGCAGGATAAAATAAAGATGATTCATCACAACTCAAATTGTATTGTTTTCAGTGTTATTTGCTATTAATGCCAACATTTCTGTTGTTAACAATTTATGCATTAGATTTACTCAAAACTTAAGACCAAAAGGAGCTGGGATTTTTTCCCTCCCCTATCTATAATAGAAAAAAGCACATATGCCTCTCATTTTGCATGAAGAAATAGGCACTCTAAAAAAAAAAAAAAAGATTTAATGTCATCTTTCTACACCAAAACTCCTTGCCTTTCTGCAAGCAACCTTTACAGAAGGGTTTGTTAGACTTCAGAAAGGATGCAGGACTCCCCTTGTTTAACAACTGCATTCTTCTTCTGGTAGCCTAAGCTAACTCTGAAAGCTTCTTTTCAGGGAATTGTTTTTTCAGCAGCTGAGCTGTGTCACAGCCTCACTCCAACTCCAAAAAACAGGTCTTTTTCAGCTCCTTGCTAAATGGGAAGATATTCTGGGTGCTCCTGGAACATAAAAGATGGTGAAGCTCTCCTGCAGCACTCAGCAGCTCACTTGTCAGTCCTTTCCAGGCCAACACAATGTATCTTGCTCCCAGCTGTCCCAGCTGCTTATTAATTTCCAGATTTTAAAGCTTTTCCATTAAAACTGTAATTCTGTAAACCTCCTCCCTAGGGGTTAGCCTCCTCCTTTTTGGCACTTTCTGGAGCTGCAGTGAACAGATACTTCAGCTCAATCTCCTGCTGCACAAGAGGATGTGGCAGTAGTATTAAGTAGGACCAACCTGAAAATTGGGGAGAGGGAAAGGATGTCCCTGACATTTTAGTCCTGTAAAGATCTAGAGTCTTTTTCTTAATGTTATAGCAATCTAGCATGGAGTTCACTTTGTGTAAAAATGAACAGAACCAAAGGGTAACTATCAAATCATAACCAAGATTTTGAAGTTGTTGGGGTTTAGGATTTTTCCTTTCATTTCATTCTCTTAGAGAATTTTCTCCCATTTTGTTGCAAAGAAACAATAATGACCAGGACTTAAGAGAGACAAAAGAAGTTGCCAAGCCCAGGGAAGGAGGGCACTGGCTGCACTTCTCTTACCTGAGGGTTTCTTTTGGAGGGGCAGAGAGATCAAAGAATTTGGGTGGAGAAAAGGGGGCTGGGCTCAGCTCCCTGCTCTCTTGGCTTTGGAGGAAAACAGCTGAGCTGCTGCTTGGGAGTGTGTGGGGAGGGGAATTCGTTGCCATTGCTGGAGCCCAGCCCTGCCCTGTTTCTCCTCCCACGGGTGAGCCTTTGCTCCTGAGAGCAGCCATTGAACCAGGCAGGACCTCATTGTCACCCTGGCTCACTTGAGAAGGACCCTTGCCATCTGTTTGGGTGCCACAGGGGAGGTGCTGGGACCCTGACCCCGTCCTGGGAAGGTGCATTGTTCCAGGTGTGTGGGGCAGAGGAGCCCGACTGCCATTGCCCAGATCCGCTGCTTTCTGCTGCTGCCTCGGGCTTTTTCACTGCACCCAGCATTCCCTGCCTGCTGGGACACCCTGCAGCCCCTGCTACCTCAGGTGAGCCCTGCAGTCCCAGCCGCCATTCCGAGCCAATTTTTACCATTCAGCCCAGCCGCCATTACCGTGAGGGGACGCGGCTGCCACAGCGCCCCCTGCAGGCTTGGAGGACTCACCGCACTGGCTGAGCTCACGGCACAGCGCCCCCTGCAGGCTTGGAGGAATCACCGCACTCGCCCTGCCTGGCCAGGAGCCAGCAGCGCCCCCTGCTGGCTGTGAGCGGAACTGCCCCGCAGGGGAAAGCGCCACAGGGAGAGGGAGAAGCTGGGACTGGGTTTGTGTTCTCTTGGTTGTTGTTTGTTTGCCTTGTTATCCATACACATACCAGTAAAGAACTGTTACTCCTTTTCCCATATCTTTGCCTGAAAACCCCTTAATTTCAAGTTATAACAATTCAGAGGCAAGGGGATCATATTCTCCATTCCAAGGGAGGCTCCCACCTTCCAAACCAAGACAGACGTGGTTGAAATTAATAAAGAATTCTCTTTTCACCACATGGCAATTCTTTGACAACAAAAACACCATGCAGTCTTCCTGGTGGTTTTAGATTATAGTTGAAAAGACATAAAATTAAAACTAATTCAGCAATAATCTCTTTATATACACACAGACTTTTTTCAGTGTTGCTGCCAGAAGACAAAAAGAGGCTGCCTGAGAAATGACATTAGGCTCAGTAATACCTTGGTTGAGGTGTGTGGGTTCTGTAATCTGAATTCCATTCACAGAACACTGTGCTCCGTTCAGTGGGATGAGGTTCACAGTGCCATTGAGATTTTCAAAGATGCAGTGCTCACTTTCCAGATCAAGGCCATGAAGAACTAAACACAAAGAAACAAGATAACATAATTAGACTTTTCACAACTACTAAGATTAATACACAAATAGTAATTTATTAAGAACACACTGCACTACATGTTGGAGAGTATATTTTTTCTTTATTCTGGACAAGGTTTTCTTCCTTCCTTTATCACATCCTGTATGCCTTAAATATATATTGTTTTGTTCTAGTGGAAAGAAGTGTGCTGGGTTGGTTTTGGTTTTTTTTTTTGGTGTAATGTTCTTTATTCCTGTGCTTTGATGCCTGATGAGCAAATGCTCCTTTCTTTCCAATAAAAAACAGAAAAGTACAATTCACGTATTTGTAGACATTCTTTGACCTGTTTCACAACAAAAAGTTATAGACCTTAAGGCAACCCTCTGAAAAGACAGGATATAAGATGCCATTGTTACAAAAGAATGGCTGAAGTAAAGTTCTTATGTGGTTGGACATTCAGGGCTTTTATACACCAGTTATGCTACTTTCCATTATTTTTTTCTTCAAATAATGTGTGATTATGTGTATTTTTAATAACACAAGGCATCATAAGTTTGGTTGTTTCATGGAATTTAATTATTAGAGTAATTTAAATCCAGGCAACTTTTGACCCATGAAAATATACCAGACTAAGTTATTTGATTCTCAGATTCTCACCCAAGAATTAAAGGATGCAGTTTACTTAATGAAACTGTCTTCCAGGAACCTATGTAAAACTTATGTGATAGGACAGTCCAGATCTGACTATTGGTTGCACTGGTAAGAAATCAATAGGAAAACCAGTAGATTTCTACCAATTTTCATAATGTTTTTAAACTCAAATCTGAAGTCCCAAGACTACCTTAGGTATATTACAACATAACAATGCTGTCATTATAAAAAGGTTAAGAGAATGATTTTACAGTAATTGCAACATGTGCTATATGCAAAAGGACAGTGTTTTTACAGGATGCTATTTCAAGAGAAGCAAGAAATAAATTACTAACAAGTATGTGAATACACTTAAAGCCCACAAGCTATACTAGAAGTCGTGCTCTTTGAAGCAAATCTCACACAATTCAGCTTTCAGATTTTCTAAAAATTAAAATACACAAAACACAGAACCACTAACTGAAAAAAGGAAAAAACATATGAAGCTTAGTTCACATATAAGGATACTGGAAGAAGAAAGAATATAAAAATGCCAAATTCCATACCAATATCCTGTTCTGTTATAGCATCTTCTCGGCCAACATAGGTTTGGCCCTCCTAATTAAGAGAGAAACACACATTATTTCCAGTTGGAATCTCTTTATCTCCCCCACAAGAATATAATTTATCCTTCCACTTTCTCAGGGTAACCTGAATGAAATATATATTAACCTGAATGAAATATATATTTAAACATACATAAAAAAAGGAATCATGTAGAATTTTCAGAATGCCTTCACAGTCTTTATTTTACAATATTATCAGCAAATTCAAGTTTCAACTGTCCAGTGCAGAACCACCTTTGTAGTTTTGAGACAATATAGATTTAGATTTTAAGGTCAAGCTTTATAATTACATGAATAACAAACAAATAGACCCAGATAAAAATATGAAACACCTATATCTGGTTAACCAGCTGACTCTCAGGATAAACCTAACCAGATATTTTAATTACATCATTTACAACTTAAGAGCTTTTCTAACTACAGCAGAGAAGCATAAAGAGCTTTTCTTACCATAATAATGTAATCAGCACTATATGTAGATAGCAAATCAATACTGTAATTTTTCTAGTGAAAAAAATTGCAAGGCACATTAAGGCTATGGAAACACAGATGTGTATTTACCTTCAAGTGGTACAAGATGATACCAGTACTGAGGAGATCATCATCAATGCCAATGAGATGAGGCAGTTCAGAATCTAACACAACACCTATCCCTTCTTTCCTCAGAGCCAAAGTTTGTTCCTATAAAGGACAAAAGTCTATTTATTAGGATGTGCAAGAAATACCCCTCATCCTTCTCTTTCTAAACCACATTTATTGTAACTTCTTCTCTGTAATATCACACAAAAGAAAGAGAATTTAAAAAAAAAATTTTTTTATTTTACATTTTAAATATGACTTCTTTACTTTTATTAAGCATTCCAAGGTTGCTGTTGAGGAAACCTGTGAAGTGGTTACTTGAAGGAAACCAGACCATCAGTTGAATTATACCAGAGAAGGAACATCAATCAGGAGTGTAACAATGCAATGTTGTCTAAAAGCAAGCTGTGTGCCACCTTTCACAAAGGTAAGGAGAATTTCAAACTCCTCAGCATTCAGCACAGCTAAAGAACAGAAAATTGAAACCTTTTTAGCACTCCTTTAAATAAGCTGAACTTTGCACAATAAAGACCCCAGACTCCTGACAATTCAGTAAACCTAAGCAGTTGAAATAACATGCAATGTAAGAAAAGTATTGCCAGTAGTAAATAAATGTAAGAAATATTCACAGCACATAATTTCAATTCTTCAAAATTACTTTGGCCCACATTGTACAGCCATCCATAGGTTGAAGCATCATTCAAGCAAGACTTCACATAGGAGATTTCAGCCTTGGAATAAAGTAATGTATGCTGGCATAAAGTAATGCATGGTGTAGTACACGACAGTCTATGCAATAAATAAAAAATTAATTATAGCTTTGAAGTAAGTTTTAGTATTTAAAAAGTTCAATTTTGAAGTTGAATCCTACAAGTTTCTAGCCTGAAAGATAACAACAATAGAGATTGTGAATGTGCAAACATACACACAATCTTTCAAGACAAATGTGTTTTTCTATGTAAAAGAGCTAAGCCCTGAAAATCCATGAAGCAGAGGCAATGTCAACAAGTGCTCCTGTGTATTACACAAACAGCACTTTTCTCCTGGTGCTAATAAAAATTTTTAAAAGTTTTCAGACAGCTGCATACCTACTCCTTTTCTGAGTCATCAAATGCCTTCTACTAGACCAAAATGATACCACACTGTAAGAAAACAACCTACATAGATTGCCATATCTATTTTCCAAAGTACAGCAAATTGCAAGTCTAAAGAAGAAAGCGAATGTAAAATCTCATTTCCTTGCAGAAAAAAAGCATTGTCAATATTGATGCTGTCTAAAAATTCCAAGTATGGATACACCAGGGCAAGATGAGAAGATGACACAACATATAAGACTCTGCAAAACAAAACTGAGAAATGTTACTCTGTTCATGGATAAATTAAAAAGTTCTCCAGCATTCAAAAAGAAAAAAAAAAATAAAATAAATAAGCTGTGATCCATGTGCAGCTCAGGGATTCACAATGCACCCCAGATATTCGTTCATATTATAAATGTGTCACATCATAAACCTAAAAAATACAGCTTAATTAATTGTTCAAGTGATAAAGTAAATTCAGTCAACAATACCTATCACATATTAAATATTTACTGAGTAGCATCTACTGTTATACATAATTTATAATGTCCCCATATGACAAGGATGAAGACAAGACCCTGAGGACTGGTGACCATTTACTGCTAGCACCTTAGGCCCAAGGGAATTGATAAAATATTAAAAGCTGAATTTTTTTTCCACAGCACAACAAAGCATTTGCCAACATCCCTGACAGAGGAAGAAAATAATCATCCCAGGAGACAAAGAAATTATCACTGGGTGAGAAAAATAGCTCACAAATAATTAAGAATAAAGAAACAATATGATTCTTTATTTTCCAATCTTTCCATATTCGACACATTCTTACTATAATAAGAAATTAATCATGTATAATTGTGATTTAGAACAGATGGATTGCTTTTTTATTCAGATCTAAAATTAAAGAACATAAATTAATTGAGTTTCTAGAGTTATATTTTGTAAATGACTACCACTCACGCACAGAATGCATCCTGTTAATGGAAATTTTATAAGAAATGCAGCAGACAGTAGCTGTGATTAACTATAATATTTTTAGTTTAATACAGGCTGTAAATAAGCTTTTATCTTCAGATACAATTTGCTAAAACAACCTGAATCTTAATCAGATACCTGGAGTGACTCCTGAACTTTAATCGCTTGGCTTAAAATTTAATTCCAAATTCAAAAGTTTCTGCAAGGATGCCTCCAAAAGCCAAACTGTGCACTTTTGCCCCAAAATGAAATCACCAACAATAAATCTTTATTACTCTCTTCCTTAACAGTGAGAGAAAGAAAATAAAAAGGCACAAAAGAAATAGTCAAATTGCCCCTCTTTCATTCCCAACAGCATAGGAAGAATGTTTCTGAAGAGAGACAAACCTTCTTTTGAAATAAACTGAAGGTCTGTAATCTATTACAAGGCAGAGAAATTATTAGCTTTAATCCACTATTTGATTCACTTCCATTTGGGCTACATAATTTTAAGTGGTGAATCTATAATTCAAATGACAAGAGTATGAAAGGTCGCTGTCCCTATTAAAAATTACTACTTCAGAAAATCTATGAGAATCTCAAGATGCAGTTGAAGAAAGCTGAATGTACCCACATGCTTCTTAGCTTGAATTATCCTTGAACAGAAAAGTGTACACATACTCCCTGAGTATTTAAGATGTGTTCACAAGTTGTGGAAAATAAAGCAAGTCAAGTATTATCCACAAAGGAGCACTTTGGTTGGTACAAATGGCTACTGTTTTAGGAGCAGAAAAAGGTTTTCTTCTTTGGGAGCTGCTAGATCAAATGGACTCACTTGAAGAGTAGAAACTCAGAAAGTAATTCTGAGACAGTATATAAAAAAAGTCTTTAAGTCAAAGTTAAAATAAAAGGATTATACTGTATATTAAAATAAAAGGATTATATTGTATATTTGAATTCTCATCTCTTTGCATTCAGCTCTGACTCAGCTGTCAGAAATATCCTAATACAGTAAATTCATTTACATTTATAGAGAGAGATAGAAAAGCTTTTGTGAAATCTCATTTCTTCTCTACTGATACATTAAGTTTAGTGTATTAACTGCTAATACATACTGCTAATGGCACCTCTAAACTGAGATATGATCTGGTAGTTTAAGAACAAATCTATGACTAAAGTACTCACTTGAGCTGAAAAGTTCATCAGCATCATACACAACTATCCATTATAAAGACCACTGCTGTGACACACAGGATGTCTTTAAATGCATCTCTTTAAATGCACACACTAAAAAAGAAGCACACAGCTTTACTTTTTTTGGCCAACAGGATATTGAATTAAATTTTAAAAGAAAGTAGATCCAAAAGGCATTCCTAACATTCCTTTACCCATCTAATAGTAGAGGAAAACATTATGCTGCTATTGTCCCAGCACATATTAAAGAGTACATCTAATTAGTGCACTGCAGTGAATAGAACCTCTCAGGGAATTCAATTTTTATCATGCTTTTCAATGCAAAAATGCTATTCCTTTATTTAAATATTGAACAGATAGCTGCTGGCACACAGTCCTGAGAATACACTGTACAGACAGTTTCAGTAAAACATGAGAATTTATTTAGCCAGCATGATGTTCAGATTTCTACATTTAAATTATGAAAAAACCTCACATAATACCAAATTAAAAAAATTATGTGTAAAAATGTCAATGGCAAAAGTCTTGACATTAATATTTAACCAGACCATATATGAGAAAATTCTTATTCTAACAGGTACTTTGGGTGCATTTGATTTTATTGAAAATATGCTATTATATCCTGAGTTCACAAAAATGTCTCAGTATACTCAATGGCCCGGCACTAACATTAAGTCCTCTAAAAAATATATGAGAATAAACTGCACACAAGAGAAGTTCTTAATTTTTAATTGGTTTTCCTCCAACTAGGTATTCAATACACTTTGCATTTCCTTTAAATCACTGGAAACAAATGTTTCATACCTAGAGAAAAAAAAAAATATTCCAGAGTGTTCAGAATTCAAATGCTCCTGAAAAAGTTGATTTTCAAACCCAACAGATACATGGCATTAAAGAGTCAATGTAAACAGAGAGAGGAAATAGGGTGAAGCAGCCTCAGCT